>JAIPRL010004177.1:0-40425 GCA_025469235.1 Pemphigus obesinymphae
CAAACCCGGAACCCGGAAAAAATTAAAACCGTTTTTTAACCACGTATCAGAAACCCGGAAAAATTTTAACCGGTTTAAACCCGTAACCCGAAACCCAAAAAATTTTAACCCGTTTTGACTCCCTGGTATATTTAACTATTATTTTTCTAATAAAACTATAATATAAATGTTAGTGAGAAAAATTATTATTATAGGTAGGTAATACCTTGGCATTACAATAGGTAATATCAAATATTTTATTTTATTTAAATCAACGATAGATTCAATCTCAAGTATATATATTTAAAGTAATAAGTATTAATATTTATTACTTAAATATTATATTGAGCATTTTGAATTCAAATTCTTATCTTATATCAAAATGTAGGTAGGTAGGTATTATTAATAATTGTTCGTACAAAATTACTTACCTTAACAAGTAATGTAGATTCACTTCCAGATTGCCAAAATCTTATAATGTCATCTTCATTAAAGTGTTTTTCACACACATATGTGTGGTCGTTAACGACGTAATCCTGTCGAGGAATAGGCTTTGACCATTTTCTTCTCAACTCTATATTTTTTGGAGCAGAAAATTTAAAAATGTTTTCTCTATTGCTAAAAGTTCAAATACGGACGAACAGAAAACGGAAAAATCGTAAGTCCAAAGCACGACAGCGATAAAAACGGAAGATAATAATACTCACGTAGCCGCCGGTATACGGAAAACGGTCAGTTGTGCATTGGGGCGTATACGAGGGTACACGCCGTATACTTTCTTTGTTGTTTTTATACACATACAAAAAAAATTACGTCATATCGTTTTCTGTTTTTTACTTTTGAGAGTTTCGACGTCACGATTTCCGCAAAAGTTTTTTTTTATATACTCTTTCAATAATATTTATATTTAGGTACAGGGCTCGGATATGGACCGGGACGTATACCGCAACGGCGTTCCGGTTCGTAACATTGGCCTTTGTGTCCGTTCCGGCTGGTAAAAATTAGCATTTAAGAATTCTGATCAATAAAAAATATTTAGTTAGGTGTTAGGAAATAAAAATAAAGAAAAGCGTGTTCTCTCTATTATCTATATAGGTAACTAAAATATGTGAGCTCATAATACAAAGTATATAAACATGAGAACTTGAATTACTCAGAATTACTCGACAGTCAGGGGGTGACGAACCCCATATCCAAGTGGGTATAGCGAGTGCCATAGTGAATAAAGGGGTGGTGGTATTGTGGTTAACCGAGCGGATTGTCACGATAAACTTTGTTTAAATTTTATTTATAAAATACTTAGTGGATTCAACACTGGACAATATAGTGAAGTTAGGTCCGGAGCCGACTACTTATTAAGGAACACAATATAGGCAATATAAATCACATAGCGTGTCGACGGCCATATCATTTATATAATATTATATTACCTATTATAGGTGCCTATTATTCTCATCACCAAAATGACCCACGGGAAAAGGGATAGAAAATTGTAGAATTCACATATTTTAATATATATATTTTTTTAATTGTTTAGGTCGGATTTAAACTTATTTTGTGTTTTTAAATATATATTAAACTTATAAACTACTATAGAATACTGTAAAAATAAACACGAAAATGATATATTTTGAATAATAATTACAAAAGATGGACAAACATCATAATGAAAATTCAGATATAGAGAATGAAATCGATGAAAGTATATTCTTTGATATTAATTTATTCGGCGAAGAAGAAAATAAAATAACAAATACTACGGGGCAAAATTTAGCTAATATAGAAAATATTTTTCTCTTATTTTGCACAGTTTCACTTCAAAATATTTTTCCAAATATGTATAAATGATATATATATACACACATTTTGAATATATTGGTAATATATTAATGTATTATTAATATATTACTGTAAAAATAACAATCCGCATCAAGTTGTAGTGTGAAATGATCAATTTCAAAATTAAAGCCAAACTTCGGACAACAATGTATCAAGATAGATTGAAACAAATGGTAAAACTAAGTTGTGAAGCTGATATGCCTATCGATAAAGAAAAGGTAATCGATATATTATTTGATATCAGATCCACAAGGTTCACAAAATTATTAATTTACTGAATTATTTTATTGTTATTATCTGTATTCTACAGTTCTAACTACATTTTGTAATAAATTACATTATAATGTATGATAAACCCGTATTCAAATTAATTATAAATTAACTGTGTACAAAATATTTCATTTTAATATGGATACAAATATATACATAATAATTATCGAAAAAATATTAAAAATTAATATAAAAAATTTTGTATAAAATATATAAATTATACAATGAGCACTACACCGTATTTATTAGATTCTGAGCGTCACGGGGAATGCATGAAGATATTGATTTTATGTTTTTTTATTTAATTTTTAATTATTTTTTTAAATTTATTAGTATAGTTTTTTGGGTAGAAATCAAATGAAAGTTTTCAAATAAATAGTAGCAAATTCGTTCAAATTGGTATTTCATTTTTCGATTTTCTAAATAGTTTTTTACTCAAAGATAAACTATGACTAAATTTTAACTAAATGAAAATATGATTTCACTTTTGCATTTAATTATTTATTTATTTTAAAGCAATCGAGTCATTCTTATAGTTTTTAAACAGGTGGTGGGTGGGTTCCACAGAAATTTTAAAGTCCCCATAGTGAATATTTTTTAGTTTGGCACAACTGTCAACAGTCTTAATGTAGGTACTAAATACAAAAATAATGACCCATATCCATAAATGGTGACATAGAAAATAATATACACTTTGGTAATAGTAATATATGTCACACGTGTTGCCATTTTTGTATAAAGAAAATGCTTTATGATATTATTCGAGGTTTTTCAACATAAAAAAAAATGAAAGGATGAAAAGAAGATGTTCCGGATTGTTTGAAATCACTCTTTTAGAACCAGTTAAACTGGGCTTATTTTTTTTAATTATAAGAAAGTAGGTATATGGTAGTTAGCTTTTAGAAGACATACCTATTGGAAATATCAAAATATTATAATTATTATGACATTGTTATTTCATGATATCAGGGACAATATTAATTAAATAGGAATAAAAGATATTTATCATATATTCATATCTTTAAAGTATATACCTACATTATACATGCATAAAAATCATACGTAAAAAGCCGAGAAGCACTTCGCACTTTGGGCAGGATAATGATGACGGATATATTGAATTTGTAAGCAATGATAAATCATTTATTTCTAAAAAAACGATTCTGAGCGAAGCTTCAGTGGATATACTTGACAATTACTCAGAGCTGTAAAGAATACTTTTAAAAATTATAGTAGAGTAAGTAAAAAACATATTGTTGAAAAAAGCATTTAGAGTAATACTCAAATACTTATTTATCCAATGTATTTAAGTAAATACTCAAATACATTTAAAAAGTATTTGAAAATTTTTTCAAATACTTAAAAAAAAAATATATATACCTATATTAGGTAGGTACCTATATTTTATTCATAATTTTATTAATATTCTTTGTTAACTTCTTCGTCTCCTTCGCCTTCTCTCCCAACTATTTGGGGTTGGCCACCCTAGTCATACACTTCTACATATAAAATCACTAAATTTCAATTTGATATAACTTTAAAAACAAGTCCAACTTCCAAATTCTGACTTCACCATTATTTTTTATCAAAAAAAAAAATATTAAAAAAAAAAAAAAAAAAAAATCGGATTTTCCAGTGAAGTAGAAAAGTTATATAACTTAAAACCAGTGGCGGATTTACGGGGGGGAGGGATCCAGGGGTCTGGACCCCCCTCCCAGATGCCGATATATATATTTCAAATATACTGAAATATTATTATTCGTCAAAAGTTCAAAATTTCGAAATTTCGCGCATGCTCACTTGCGTATATAGCAGTAGCGGCTCGTGTTATGGAACACAAAATATTATTTATTATCGATTATCGATGTCATAGAAAAGTAAGAAATTTATGTTTTAATAATGTTGTCATGTCCGTACGTATTATATTGTACATGTTGCACCACCTTTCGAACAATTTCGTAGTCCAATAAAGTATTATATATTTATATAAATGTAGATATGTTCAGATGTTCTTAATAAAAATGAATGACGTCACGTTGGTTTATAATGTTCCGTTGCAGAAAGTTAACATCGATTTGAAATTAGCAACTAGATTAGCTAATGAAACTTTAGAAGAAATGAAAATTTATAAAAATAGTGCTGAAAAAACATTTCAACAAATATATACAGCTGCACTTGATTTAGCTGAAAAATTTAAAGCGGAAATAACAATGTCTAGAGTTATAGGAAGACAAGTGCATAGAATGAATATTCAAACAAAATCCATCGAAGAATACTACCGTATATCTATATTTATTCCATACATGGATTCTTACATTAATGAACTTGAACAAAGGTGTGTCAATCATAATACTACTCTTAATAATTTCCAGTCATTATATACAAATATACAATATACAATAAATAAATATAATATAATATAAGAATTCAACACTTATTTTAATATAAATAAAAATAATACTTTTGATATACATATTATTTTTCAGGACCCCCCCCAAAAAAAAAGTTTAAAATCCATCACTGCTTAAAACCTATTATGAATTAAATGAATCAAAATTGAAAATTGCTATTAGTAACCCAAAATTAGGAAAAAGTTTTCAAAAATTATTTGCCTTCATAATGTACATACGTTTTTGGTAAAAATTTCAAGTTTATAGATCCCTCCATTGTTTCGCCGAAATTCGAACACATTTCATACCAAAATAATACATATATAATCGAAAAAAATGAAATAGCTATTAAAAATTATTGTATATCGACCGATTTTTAATTTTTTTTTTTTTTTTTTTGTAGCTAGAATGATGTACCTAATTTAATAGGTAGGTATAGCCGTATAGGTACTCTATATTAAATTATCAGATCTCAAAACCTAAAATTAAAACTATTATGAATTAAAACTTAAAATTGCTATAAATAGCTTAAAGTTGGAAAAAATATTTCCAATTTTTTTTTTGCTTTCATAATGTTTTAATATACATATTTCGTGAACAATTTTTAAATTTATAGATCCATTATTTTCCTAAAATTCGAACACATTTCATACCAAAATGTCAAAAAAATTAAATGAGTATTTTAAAAATTTTTGTATGTAGCTAGAATGGCATATTTATAATAACACTGTATTAAATTTTCCTGTCTTAAAACCTAAAAATTAAGCCTATTATGAATTAAATGTCTCAAATTTGTATATTGCTTTATATAGCAATATATTCAAAAGCGCGAGAAAAAACTATATCAAAAAATTAGCATAAAATTCGGAAAACACGATTGTGGTAAAATTTTTTATAACTCCAAAAATATTGATGCTGGGTATAGGTATTTTGATTCTAAAATTACTTTCAAAACCTATATTTTAGCACTTTTGCGTAAATATGTTTTTATTATATATATCGTGATTACACAACAATAAAAAATGGCCGACACGGGACCAATTTTAAATGATTTTTAAAATTATATTTAAATATTTTTAAATTGTTATATTTTGATATTTCTAAAAATTTCTTAAGAATTTCCTATACACAACCCTTTAAAAAACGAGCGTGTAGTCTCCTCAATAATGACCATAAGCGACACGCATGGCGTTCGACGATCTACCGTCAAATAAATAACAAACCAAAATCATAATAATATTATACGATACCTATGCAAAAATTAATATCAAACACACAAAGTCCGTGCAACTGTCTGCAGTGGATAAACTGGTGTTATATTGTCGTATTTACGACGTGAAAATAATTAATTTACGCAATTGTTCAAAACCCTACACACCCAATTTGTATGAACTTGAAAATGCATAAACCCAGTGTATTAACACTAACATGAACATATTAATGACATTTTGAACTGATCAAATTTTATTTATTTTCTTAATTACATTTTTTCTAAACACTCAAATACTTTAGGATGGAGGAACTATAAATTAAGAATTATGAATAAAATACATTTTTATAATATTTTTTCAAAGTTTTTCTTCAAAATCATTTTTTCCGCTACAAATAGATTCTTTGCAATTTGAATTTGAATTTTCCAAATTCTATCACAACTGCAGGCGAGGGCCCCAATTGGTGGGGGCCTGGGGCCACTGGCCCCTCTTTAAATCCGGCCCTGTTTACGCTATACCTACCATATATTTATAAGTGGTTCTGTGTAGGAATTTTTTAAGAAGTTTTTTGAATAATGAAAATTTAACAATTAAAAAATGTTAAAATATATTTTAAAAGTAATATAAAATTAATCTCACATCTATACCACTTTTTATTACTGTGTAATATTTGATTAAAAACTACTTGTGGCTTTCTGATTTAAGTTTGATTAAAAATTATCATAAACGAGAAATATTTATACTAAATAAAATAACTTAAACTAAGACCGAGCACAAAATTTTTGTTTGATAAGTATATTTAACATCTAAAATTAGTGATTGAAAAAGTCAAATTTAATAAAAAATTAACTAAATAAAATACCTATGTTAGTCTATGGTAAATATTCTCATCTATCATATTGTTTAAATTTTAAATCTACTATAACCAGGAGAGAACTTGAACTTAGAAGTCAAGAATGTGTTTTAATGCCGTTAATGTTTAATAGGATTAAAAGTAAATATTATAAGTTCACTACCTATCTATTTTATCAAAATAATTATTTGTTCAATTTTAATAATAGATAGGTTTTTTTTATCAAAATTTTAGTAAGTACTTAAAGTAGATATATAAAGTATGTATCGACAAGAAATCATAACATAGTAACAATCACAACAAACTTAACATATAAATATATATGATATGTTAAATTTAACTTATTCTGAAGACCAATAAATAATATACTTACCTAGTAATCAAGTAAAATGTTTTTATAATTAATCACAATCAAACAATAAGAAAAACAAAACATTTTAAAAATATGAAAAAATAATCATAGAAATTAACTTTTCTCAGTAATTTAACTTCAAAAAAAATTACATTGTTATAAAAAGTATCTTATAAAGTTATTCAGTTAATACATTTTTATAATAACTCCTTAAGTTAAAATGATTGAAAATAGTAACTTATAACCAAGGCTGTATCTGGGTACCGACAAGAGGGCTTTACCATTGGTGCAATTTCCCAATTTGCAAATTTCTATAAGAATAAAATTCTTTTGTTTGTTATTTTGCTGTTTTCAAAACAATTTCATCGAGGATAATTTTTAGATTTCTCCTCATCTTATCTCAAAATTTAAGAACAGTTAAAAAGAATAGTAAGATACATGTCACTTTGTTTCAATATATATTATATTATAACTACAGGTTACATGTATAACTATTATTTTATTAGCTACATAATATATTAATTAATATTACCAATATGATGTGACTAATGAATAATAAGTCTGAAATAACTAAGGTTGAAGCTCTCTTACGGCTTTCTATTAATTCAATACTACAACAGCTATTATCTATAATAACTTTGCCAATAGTGTAACATCAATATATATTATATATGTATAAAAAAACTTTTCTTTAAACATTTTGAAGTTTTTGATTAGGTATAAAAGAAAGAAAAATATCACATGATCATATAAAAAGCATAGGTACATAATATTTATTTGATAAAATTAAAATATATTTTAATAACAAAATAATCATGTAAATTATTCAATACAAAATACATATTTTTTTTATGTATATAAATGAAAATATTCATTTAGCCTAACCTTTCAGTTTAAATAGTACATTTAAAACAATAACAATTCGTATATATGATTAAATGTAACTTTACAAAACATGTTTTCTTTGTATAAAAATATACACATAATGTAATAAATCTACAAATTAACATTTACAAAATAAATTAATCATTTATATAGTAAATAATCTTAACCATAATATACAAATATTAGTCAAGGTTCAATTGAGCAAGAAGTCTCAGACTTCAAATTTTTTATTGTTAATGACAAATAATTGTTATAAGGCACATATAATACAAAAAAACCTGACAGCACCAAAAAAAAAAAAAAAAAAACTGTAGTTTTCGGAAGACGAAACAAAATTTGAGCAATTTTTTTGAACTTAAATTTTGGCACATATTTTAAATTGCTCCTTTGAGCCATTTTAAATGAATTCAAAAGCTTTATTTGATACATCTAGCCTTATTATAGGAACTCTAACAAATACATTTTAACATTTTATTAAAAGTATTTATATATATTTTTTTCATTAATTCTTAATAAATTTATAACATTTATATAATGTGGTAATAAATATTTAAAATAGAGTTTAATAAGTATAATTTTCAAATTAATGAATCTATTATAATTATAAATAATTTATTATATCGAGTCTTATGAAAATGGTTTATTGCAAATTTTCATGATTAATAAATAAGTTTTTTGCTCCAATTATTTAAGTAGTTAAAATTACAAATCTTAAATGTTTAAAATAACACATTTTTTAATGATATGGTATATGTTATAGCTTTGACATTTTAGAAAAAATACTATAATACAGAATGTTTCTGTACTATACAATAGTGTTATATGTATCATACATTGAAATGAATTGAAAAACATAGGTAATCATTTCATTTAAAAATATAAATAAGCAATTAATATAATTCTAATACTTTGTACCCTAATAGGTACTTATTAAAAATGTTAATATTAAACTAAAAAAATAATAGGTAGGTATAACGGTAAATATAATAAATAACATTTAGATAAATGTATAATGCGGAACTAATATTTTAAATATTTTCTTTGAATTCAATTTAGTAACCAAAGATGGTAGACCATTCGAAAAAGTTCTTCATGTTTATTGATACTCACTATGTACAAATAATAAACATACACCATTGTGAACACATTTGTAGGTACTTCAAACTGAACTTGGAAACCTGTAGTCCTGTTTGTTCCAATGTTGAGGATATGATATATCCAAAAGAGAAGGTTCCTTTTGTTCATAAGCACACACTTTTAGGTCCAATGAACAAGTAAGTCTTTGGGGTACAGGTCGCTCAACATAGTATGGTCTATAACAACATGGTGGCCAACAATAGTACAGGGGATAGTCAACATAGGGATATCTGATGGGGCTGACATATAATGGTCTTTCTGCGGATGCAACTGGAGCCAAAGGTCGCCTCTTGCATGGTTCTAGTTCTTCTTCAACACGTTTGCGCTTAGTAAGATCCAAGCAAGTTGTAGATAAATCTAGAGCAGAATCTTC
Organism: Pemphigus obesinymphae; assembly: GCA_025469235.1. NCBI lineage: Eukaryota > Metazoa > Arthropoda > Insecta > Hemiptera > Aphididae > Pemphigus > Pemphigus obesinymphae. The sequence goes on from JAIPRL010004177.1 coordinate 9,290, forward strand.
AGTGTCTGAAAAGTCTTCAACGTTCACATCACTGTCTGAACCAGATGTTGTCTCCACTACTGCTGCTGCTGCTGCTGCCGCAGCAGCAACAATTTTTGGTGGTTTTGGCGCACCTATTGCCTGTTGCACAGCCAACCGTAAGCTTGTTTCTGTCTGTAGCCATTTCTGAATTTGACGACGGTGAATACCATATTTACGGGCAGTGGCTCGTTGATTTCCTTGACAGTCCGAGTCTTGTCGGTATGAATCCAACACCTATAATAAACAAATTAATTAATAATCATACTTAAGACAATAACGGGGCGATCTGTCATTGATTCGTTTCGACATTAAATTTATCGAGTCATTTACCTAATAATCGACCATACACAATACCTAATTTCTCGGTACGATTTTCGGTTTATTATTTATAAAATGCATTATTGTGTAATGGTTGATTAATTAGATTTGACTATTAGTCGATCGTTACCACGGATTAGACAGGCCCGGACGGCAGGAGATTTCCCGATGGGTCGTTTTTATATACTATTATAATATATGGGCCGTCTAAATTGAATTTTCCCGGGCCGAATTCGAATCCCTGTCCGTCCCCGATTACACGGAAAATGTAGTGGTGGACACGAAATACGCGAATGACTTGGTCAGAACTACGTGCGTCTCTCAATAGTCAGAGGAGTGTGAAAACAACGGGCGTGTTATATTTTTATTCGTTTTGGCACGGGACCCGAATGCGACGGCGGCGGCGGCGGCGGTGGCGACCGCGTAAAATTCAAAGAAATCGAACGCGGACCAAATCGTGGAGATGTTCAAAATAATAATACAAAGATATTGACGCTCACCTGTAATTTGAACTGCGGAGGAAATATTCGTCTGGACCCGACTGGCGCTTTGGGCCGCTGCTTCTCTTCCACCTTGCCAACAGGTTCGTCCGTAGCGCCGTGAGCCATATTAAAATGAATATAATATAGGCAATACGATTTGTCGCGCACCCGTACAATTACTTTTTAATCGTGAATATTATCGAAAAAAATAATGCGCGCACAATCGAGTACGCGTATATTATTATTATTATTATTATTATTATTATTATTATTATTATGATTATTATCGATCGAACGACAATAATAATATAACGTGAACGACACTGACGGTACTACACGATACAATAATAATTATACAGTAACGATAGTATTAACGACAACGTGACAAATGCGCCGTTTACGAAACGAAAATCCAAAACGACGTGTGATGTTTTTGTCGACAACACGTTAATGAAACGACAGGAGAAAATGAAAAATAAAAGTAAATGAAAAAAAAATAAAAATTAAAATTAAAAACGAGAGAGCCTGGCGGACGCGAGGACTGCAAACGTGTGAGTGCGAGTGTGAGCGAACAGCAACAGCAGCAGCAGCAGGCAGCGTTGTAGGTTTTTCGTGCAGTGTGTAGTAGACGCGGTGGCGCTTGCTGGTACAAAAATCAGTGCCAAGCTGTCTGTATGTGTGTGTATGTGTGTGTGTGTGTGTGTGTGTGTGTGCCTGTACATGCTTGTGCCCGTATTCGAATGCGCCTGTGTGTACGTGCACGGGTGCGTGCGTGTGCGTGTGCGGCGTTGCATTCACACAAGTCACCCCTCTGACCGCCATCGCCGCCCGGTCCATCTCCCCCCCCTCTCGCCGCCACAACCGTCCACGAGAAACGGTCGACACCATCATCTCTCGCCGCCGCCGCCGCCGCACCCCGCCAATCCATCCCCGCCGACAACGACGGGGCCGGACGAGGACCGATTCTTGACTCTCCGCCGCCGCCGCGCCGTGGTGGTGCGCCTCGTCGGCACGGACCATCCAGCCGTGTTGGCGACAAAATACGTAAGACCGACGAGTCGCCGTCACCGTGTCCCGCCGCCGACAATTCGTCGGGACTCTCTGCTGAGCGCGGTAAACGCGCGCAGCGCCGCCGAGACGGCCGTTCGATTTCATCTTCCGCGCGCCATTATAATAATATATTATCAGTCGGTGTACGGGCGAGAAATAAATAAAATTCACGTATACCTAGGTATATAAATTAATATTTTTGACGAGCGCCGACAAAAAAATTTGATAAAATTCTGGAACCGCGCACCGGAAAACCGAACGCGAACGGTACGTCGGGTTCACGGACCGTTTTCTCCGTATTTTCGACGAGAAAAAAATGAAAATATTACAATGTTCGGTTTTGCGTACCGCGGGGAAAATTAATTTTCGACCGTCACGGCCGCTCGCTCTCCAACTGGTTGGGTAACGGCGCCGCAGAAGTGCGGAGACTCGGCAGTCTGACGTACCGAAAGAATTCGACGGGCCGCCGCCGGCGGCGGATCAGATTGCTGGTCGGCCCCGCCGCGTTGCCGCGCTCCCGTGAAATCCGGTCGGCAGCGCCACACCGCCGCCCATACACGCGTATACAGAACGATAACCGTGTCGACGACGTGCGTGGCCACCACGACGACGACTGGCGGTGGTGTGGAAAGATAAATAACAAATAATAATAATATTCCGTGCCCGTAATATACCGCTTTTACACCGGAAACGCGTCCTTTTTCGTAAACCCCGAAATGCAGTTTTATTTTTATACATAAATACGTTTATTCACAATATCACGCAAATTACACAGAATTATTCTTCTGAACGTCACCTGTAATCGTATTTTGTTATGAATATTGTATTTATATAGTATACATGTCATGTATATACTATATACATTATATATTATATATATATATATATTAGGTATATAGATAGGTACTACAACAGGTAGTCATAAATTATAATTTCGTACAAACCGTTTACTATTATGGACGTACTTTTTCCGACTTTCGTCCCGGCGGCGGTATACGGTGACGCCTAATAAGTAATAATACGCTAGGCTACATATTTTGTACTTTAATCCTCGTTAAATTACATTCGAAAATTCGATTTTTTTCAACATTATTATTGTACTTTATAAAAATGTATATACTATACATATAGGTATACTATGGCATCCGTAGAAAAACCTTGAATGATAGACAACATAGGTATTGTGCCCATTTCAACATTTTCAATATTTATCGAGTTCGCCGAAAACTCGAAATCACATTGAGTAATAAAATCAAAGACTTCACCCATTACCGATTTGTATAGTTCATTTCTGATTGTCTATGCGTTTATTATACTCCACGGTCTAAACTGGGTACTACAGTAGTCTGTAGAGATATTATATTCGGGTGGGGGGGGGGGTTACAATTGACATTAATTTGAATGTAGGAAAAAAAAACCAAAGAAAAAAATACAAATTATTTTCATTTGGATTTTATGCATAATATAATGAAATGTAAATGTCATGAAATATTTGTAGGTACCTACATCGTGCACAGAATACTAGCTGACCATAAACACATATTATAATTATATCTGTAATAATTGAAAATTATTTATTTATTATACCGTTAATTATAATGTGATTATACCCATTATATTATGAGAAATTAATAAAAAATATCGAATTACCGTTATTTTGTTATATTATAATTTATAATGTATTAAATCCAAACTAAAAAAATTTGTCTTTTTTTTCTTGGCTTTTTTTTCCTGTGGCTTTTTATTCCTATTACTCATAAATTTATAAATTTTTACTTTCTTGGAAACATAAAGAAACACAAAAAAAACTTTTTCACTAGTTAACCGAACACCACATAAACCTTAAATTACATACTAATTATCGACTGAACTTAATTTTGCCGAGATATTTCCTAAAGTGAGGAGGTCCTATACTTACATTCCGGTACAATTATTTATTTTCTTAATTTTCGGTACATTTTTAATAATAATAATAATAAAGTAAAATATAACACTATAAACACAACGTCAGTTCTCGAATCAAAAAAATAGAAGAAGGGGTGCACGTCTCCCCCAATTCGAGCACTGCATAACGTTTAATCAAATATCATATTGCATATACCTACATATAAACTCCAAAAATGACCTTTTTACACGAAAACTGAAATGATATCGAAAATGAGTAATCTTTTCCAAAATAAAATTTTTATGACAGACAAATTCAATTTCTTATTTGACGAGATTGATATAATTCTATTCGATATAGGTATTTATATAGGTATTATAATATTATATATTATCTTATACATGTCTACTTATCTAATCCATTAGGTATCTTATATTATGTACAATCGTATTTTCATATTTTTACTGTTTATATAATAAGTAATAATGCAATAAAAAAGGTTTTTTAGTATATTAATTAGTGTTCCCTATTAGTAGTGTCTTAAATCTAGTTATCAGAACTTATAAAGTACAGTTTTTTAAACTCGTAGATATAAATATTTTGTACAATTGCATTTTCGATAGTTATAAGTTTTATTAAATTAAATATGATATTTTTTTGTTAAATACTAAAATCATAATTTTAATTTTGAATTGTGCATTATATACGTAATATAAAAATATATCATTTAAATTTAATAACATATTATACATGATAATATCAAATAATAGGTACCTATGTTACATACACCAGGGACGGGCAAGTCAAAATAATTAGGTCAGATCAAAAAAATGTATATTTATTATGTAAAACTAATATTTTACCTATCTAATATATTGATTTATATAAGCGATATGAATTAATATCTAATGAAGAATAGAAAAAATAAGAAGTAAGAACCAATCATAAACAAATATTTAAAAAAATACCAACTTATGATTGATCCTAATTAAAAGTTAATAACTAGAAGCGATGATGGATATATATGATTCCGATATAAGTTTAATGCATTAATGCAATGCACGGATAACATTTTAAAAAATCCGGGATATAATAATAAAATCCAATTTTTATTGGAAGGACTCCATCTCGAAAACTTAGGCAAGTCTTATTATATAAATATTAAGTATATTATTTTAAAATATATATATAAATATTAAAAAAAATAGAGGGGGGAGGATCCAGACCGTACTTGAATTATCTTCTATATATATATCTTCTATAAACATCTCGAAAATCTATTATCCAACATTCTGATAACATTCTGAATACCATTGCACGCCTCAGACAGAAAAATGGGAAAAATGAAAAAAGGGATCTTTTTGCCACACAAAATACCTGACACATCCTATCCTATATTTCATATCTTCCTCAAAACCACCATTCTTATGTAGAACAAATTTTAAATACTTGAACCTTTCCTTGAATTACTTTCCTTTCCCTATTCGCTCGGTGTCCCCTTTCTCCAAATTTGCACCATATATTTTATTTTGTTTTACCCCTACTAATCCTTAATCCTTACCCTTAGAGAGCTTCTATTCACTCTTTCAGTCTACCGTTCACTTCCTCAAGACTCTCATCAATAAATTCTATCATCTGTAAATAGCATGCACCACGGTACCTAACCCTGTTATATCCTTTGTTATTTCATGGATAACTAGGGAAAATAAATAAGGACTCAAAGCCGAACCCGGGCTTAAAATCCTCAGATTACCCACATGAACTCTTTACTCTTGTGCTTAAATAAAATAAATAAAAATTTATCCTTTGCCCTTAAGAAATTGATACTACATATTTCTTCCTCCAAGCCTCAGAGATTTTCCCTCCAACTTAGGGCTACTATATTTTACTTTGAAAAAACCTGGACAAAAAATAAATTATACTATAGTTTTAAGTAAAAGTTCCACCATCCAAATACTTAACAAATATTTCTATATTTATAATGTTTTTTAATGGTCAGGAAAGTTCTTTAAAGACTTCTTTTTTCATTTTTGACTTTTTATTTATTTTTATCTTTTTTTAAGAAACAATTTTCAAAAATTTAATATAGTTTTCAAAACTTAGTTTGATTATTATTCCGTTATTATTACCAACTACTGTAAATATGTAAAATGTCATCCATAACTTCCAAATTGTCCATTCTATATTATCTTCAATATTTATCAATGAGAACACGTTGTTCTACTGCTGTATTTGAATCAGGCTAAGTAAAAGTAAATTCAACGTCCATTTATATTGCTTTTATATTAAGTTCATTAAAATGTATAAAAGTTAATAAATGATAACCAATGATCTTCGAGAGTAATGTTTTTGCATTTGAAATTTTGTTCTTTAAACAATTTTTCAAATATTTTAAACTGTTTGAAAATTTTTTTTTTTTGTCGATACTTATTAACATTACAAATTTAATTTATAAAATTAATATGTATTAAAAAATTTTTATATAATTCCAAATAATAACTGCATATTTTGGAATAAGTGTGTATGATATTCATGGCTATGTAAAAATAGATATGTAATTCTATCAATTACATAATTTTCAAACATGTTTTTCTATGGTAAAAATTTAAAAATGTTAATATTAAATATCGAAGTTGGATTCCGGGACAATTAGCCGTCCCGAAAGGCTTTTTCGGGATACCGGGACGCAATGCTCAAAATCGGATAATCCGGGACATATGGAAATCCTACTTTCAACTAGTATTTTTATTAAAGAACTTTGTCAGCCTCCCTATAATTAAACTCCCTAATGCTTTTCAAACGTCTACTGGTACATCATCCGATCCCACCGCCTTTTTAACTTTCATTTTTCTTACCGCATTCCAATTCCTTCTCCTCTTATTAAATTTACTATACCCAAATTTCACTCCACTTAATCTACTACCTACTTATCTCAGAAATTCCCCATTTATTAATTCTTTAAAATATTATTTTTTATATATTTATCACCTCCCTGCCTTTTATTAACACCCTCATCTTATCCTCATATTTTATACAACATACATTCTTAAAATCCGTGGAATATTTTTCACTTCCTTTAGCCAGCTTATACACTACTTTTCCCCTTATTTTGTTCCTAATCTTTCATACAACTTATCGTTTTCCTGATTTAGCTTTACTCACTGCATTTTTTGCTGATTCACATACACTTTTATATTCTACCTAATCATCCCTTTCTTTCTCTGGTTTTCTGCCATTCTTTGATATTATCTTCTGAATTTCTTTAGCCTATCACCATTTTTACTTATCTTCTGGAATACTACCTCTACTCTCACCAACGACTTCCTGAGCTACCCTCTTAATATCCTCTACTACTTTTTCCATATGTAATTTATATTCCCCTCCACGTTTCAGTGTTCCACACTTCAGTCTCAATCATCTCTTTTGTAAACACTTTTTCATTGTTATCAGTTAATTATAATCTTCGGTTCTTATCTATTTTATCTTTTTGTACACCCTCTATTACCTACATCAAATTTCCATAACCATTAACCTATGTTGCGTTGTCACACAATCACCCGGGATTACCTTACAGTCATTACACTGTTTTAAACCATCTCTCTTTCACATAAAATAATCAATTTGTGATTTGTTCCCTCCACTCTTATAGATTATATAATGCTCTTCTCTCTTCCTAAAACAAGTGTTCACAATAGCTAATTCATACGCTGATGCAACATCAAGTATTCTTTCTCCAGCCTCATTCCTTTCTCCATGCACTTTATCATAATCTATGCTATCACAGGCACATGTCCATTATTCATATCCCCACCAATTACAATATTCTCGATTCTTTGTACTTCTTGCACTACTTTTATCATAATAATCACTTTTCCTGGCCACCTCTATCACTCTTTCTTTAATTTTTCTTCTACTATCACTCCTAGACCATTCCTTGTACGTCTTTCCCGAGTATATCATAATAATATTTAATAAGGAGCAATAATATTTGGTAAATACGAGTAAGTATACCATAATATTTATTATTAATTGCTGTGTTAAATAAAATGTGTGGTACTTACATAAATTCATTAATTTTGTAATTATATAATTTAAATTATCTATATCTCATGTTTTTCTAATATTTATATAACGTTATACCTATATAGGCGTGTCCAAACATTTCTGGCAGCAAGTGGTGGACTGGGCAGGCCGATTAGGGTTGCTAAAATACGATCGCAACCCGGACCCCGACCAAAGAACAAATTATAATGTATACCTATATATGTGTTAAATAATTTGTTAAAGAAAAAATGACCGACTGTCATCAAATTATTCAATTATTTTTATCGTTTTGTACTATATATCAACTTACCTAAACAGCAAACGCTTATTAAGCATATTAAATTATTATCTATGGTATATTAGGTATATTCTTAAATAAATATATTGATTCATCTGATTACCGCGGGCTATTATAAATATATAACTATTCAGAAGCTCAATTTATTATAGTAACCTTAATTTTTAGGTCAGTGGTAAAGATAACTAAAATATTGGGATGGAGCAATTGATATGATTGTGGTTTTAAATTGTATATATTATATATTATCAGGATTCAGGGCCGTAGCAAGATCCATCAGCGCCCATGGCGAGAAATCAAGAAATCGCTTTTTTGACGGTTGACTGACGCTTTTGGAAAATGTCAGTGGCAGCACATATAGCCTTTATTGCCACTGTAGGTACGCCTATGTATAGAACACATGTTTATAAAAGAATAAATTGCTACAAAAAATTAACCTATTTGGTTTATAATTAACCTTGAACCCGGTGTTAAAAATAGGGGTTGTTTATTAAAAAGATGCAAGTTGTATTGCTCACGTGTGCACTAATAGGATTAAAAATATCAAAATAAGTATTTCAGTATTTCCTAGGCCCTCTAAAATAAATAAAGTAATATAAATTAATATAAAATGAATATATTTTTGATATTAACAATATTGATCGCCGCAATTGTCAACCACATCTTATTAGTCCAGTGATCCAGTGATTAGAAGTATAATTCAACAGGTGATAATTATTATTCATCAATAGGTACCAGCCAAAATAATATTCATGCCTATTGTTATTCGTTGAATTGCGCTATGTGTTTTGACATTTTGTAATGTTTTAATATTTTGTTACATTATATTTTATGGTTTATAAAATGTAAATCAAGATGTCTCAAAATAAAATAACCAAATATTTTACGACTGTAAAATGCACTTTAAAAGAAAGTGCACATCTGTCATCTGATATTCTTAAACATGGAAACATGAAAACATTGAATAGATTAACAGTTAAACATCAATCAGAAACAGATTAAAATGGCGATAATACGGTATGTAATGAACATAAGTTTATGAAAATGTTAATATTATGTATTACAGGGTTGGGCAGTATCTTCGATACAAGTATCTTAAATACGTATCTTAGATACAATTGTATCTTGTATCTTGTATCGCGATACAGTTCTGGAAAGTATCGAGTATCTTGTATCGCCATACTATTTTAGTCTATGTATCGAGTATTTCATAAAATTTTTATCAACGAAGATACTCGATACATTTAAAAGATACTTTGACACATTCATTTTCAAAAAAAATAAGGAAGTTTTCTTCTTTGCCGGAGAATTCTATTTTTAAAATTTTTTTTTTGAGTTTATGTTGTTTTTGACGCTGAAAACGATGGTGTAATCAGAATTTGGCGGTCGGACGTAGTTTATAAGTTTAGCGATTTGAAGTTTTTTTTGTATTATCTAAAATGACATATTTTACATTGCATTTTTGTATCAAAAGAGTCGTTTTTTTATGTATTTATGTTATTTATGTTTGACCTGTTATCTACCCGACGTGGTTTTTCATAGCAAATCGGGGGATATTTTCGATTGAAGCGAAGCGAACGTAGCCCGTCCTCCCAGCTATGTTTTTCTATGACACCTTTTTTTTAAAAAAAAAATTTGAATTTAAATTTAAATCATAATTAAATATAAATACATTAAAACAACTCTTTTGATACGAATATGCAATGTAAAATATGTCATTTTAGATAATACAAAAAACTTCAAATTTCTACGCCAAAAACTACATAAACTTGAAAAAATAACTGAGATGAATCTGCCCGTACCACTTTTGACTTTTTGAGGGGGTTTTCTATAGACTATTAGGTATAGATATAATATTAGGTATATATTATATTATATCTATATAGGTTATACCTATACTGGCTATACTCCGCTGCACCGTCCGCGTGACTGTCATATACCTAACATAATCTTATATATTAAGATTATTTTATCGATTAGTATTAAAGATAAGTATTAAAAATTCCCATGTAATTCACATATCTATTACGATAAGATAGCAATAATGTCAACTCGTATTTTTGACACAGGCGTCATACACACACCAGATCGGGACGTAGTCGTAGTGTAGTACCTACCTATTATATATAGTTTCTTGGTGTCTGACAAACTTCTGCCCGCTCGTATTTATAAGTAGTAAATAATTATAAAAGTTATGTCTGAAAATAAGTGTTTTATCCCATTCATTTTGGATGGAACATATTTTAAAATAAAAAAAATTCCGAAGACTGAAAATGAAAATATTAAAGCTGAATGTGTTCTATGCAATAATAAAAAAAACGAATATAGCGGCACGTTAAGATCTACATCAAATTTTCGAGTTCATATAAAGGTTAGTTTCTTCATTTTAAAAATATAATATATTAATGTTATTACTTATTAGGTAGATATTTATATCATATATTATTATTATATATTATATTATGTTGTTTTAATTTTAGAGAATGCACGAAAACGTACTAGAAGAATTTGAAAATTATGTTAAAAATGGGAATGAACGTCGTGGTAGAAAAAGAAAATTAAACGATTCAAACTCAAATATTGTTCTTAAACAGCAAAAATGAAATTTTCAAAGCCATCATCGAGCAAATGAGTCCAAACAAAAACAATTTGAGAATAATATTCTAAATTATGAAAACATTATCGACAGTCGAAGACGAAAATTTTATTAAGATTATTAATGGTATGTACGATGTACCTATATATTTTAAATTTTAACGATCATATAATATATATATATATATATATATGATTAAGTATATACTTAAACGACCCTATTTTCCTGATTACCTACTTTCCACTGCGTCGCGGTTGTCCGTACATTTTATCACTCGATGAATATTTAATTCTTTTTTAATAATAAAGCTGTATAAAGGGATAGGTATCCATTTTTAATAGGTTTTATATTTTCGTTGCCAGATAAATTGGCACGGCGGCGACGGCGCTTTTCAGTAGGTGTTGCACAAACTAGTCGCGGTGTGTTTCCACCGCGTCATACGGAGAACTCCTGATTTTCCGTTATCGCGCCGCCGTTCCAATTTATCAACGACTACCTACGTGAATTTTTATAATATTTGTTAATTTATTTATCTTTTATTTTAACTAGATATTGATAGTGCTTTAAAAATATTTTCGAGAAGGACATTAAACCGTCGCCTTCTAGATAATTACAAATTTGTTTGTGAAAAACTAAAATACATTTTTCAATCTGACTCAAGAATTAGTTTATGTACCACAGCTGATATTTGGTCAACAAAACACAAATCATTTATGGGAGTTACTGCACATTGGGTAAATTTTATTTTTATTTTATTACCTACTTAATACATTAACCATAATATTATATAAATAAATTGTAGTTTACTAATTACTATCAATGATCATTCTTTTAAATTGTGATTTTATATTTAAATTCATAGAAATCTAATATTTGTAATTTACAGATTGATGAAAACACATTGGCTCGGTCAAGTTGTGTATTGGCCTGCAGAAGATTTCGTGGTTCTCATACATATGATAAAATTGCTGAGTTGCTACATGAAATAATATGTGAATTTTCTATTGAAAGAGAACAGTTGGTTTCAACTGTTACCGATAATGGTGCTAATTTTGTTAAGGCATTCAAAGAATTTGGTTGTGAAATAGATTGGAATTTGCAGACTGATGATTTAGAATTGGATGGTATAAAAATATATATAAATAAATATACATGTATTAAATATTTTGTTTTAATTAAATTTTTTTGAATGTGTAGATGAAAAAGAAAATACAGATGAAGAAGATAATACAGATGAACCCTTATTTGAACAAATTGAAATTGATGATACCATTAGACAAGCGACTACAATTTTTTTGCCTCATCATTTACGCTGTGCAAGTCATACATTAAGAGGACGTGATACCCAAACTTGAACGGAACAACGGTCGTTAGATGGCATTGTTTTTCATATCATCGCGGCGGCGTTGGTTCATGGCCACGCCTCCATCGCAGCCCGCCGCGGTTACGTAAATAATTTTTAGAGAGCGCGTTTTATTCTTTCATCGAACACAGACTATCGCGTTACCATACATAAACACGTAGAACACAGTAAAAAGCTCGCGATTTTATAATTAATTTTTTACGTTCTATTATTACTAAAATACTTACCTACGTAATTCTTACTAAACCTACATATTATTTAAACAATTTTAAATTAATTATTAATTTAAATAATATTTATTTATAATATAAATATAAATTAATTAATAATATAAAACCAGTCCGGTGACGGCAGGCAAAAGATACCCGCCGCGCCGTACGCGTATTCGAATAATAATAATAATAATAAATTACGTTGTATTCTCGTAATTGATTCGTGTTTAACACTATTTATCCTACCTATATAATAATATACCTAATAATTATTGTCAATATATTTAAACTAATTATTACTATAATATAGGTACATTGAAAAATGAAATATGTTTACTGTTTTAAAACCAATTCATAGGTACCTATATACAATTAGTATATTTCAATATGTAAAATTAATAAAATTATAATACATAGATATTTATAAATACCTACTTAGAATGTTGCCAGTCAAAATTTTAATTGAAAAATCGGATAATTTCGTGTTTACATTTAAAATTAGATTTCATACTCTGAAATGAACTGTGAATGAGTTCAATTATTAAATTAAATTCCCTAATTTCAAAAGATATACTATACTATATAAATAAATATATATATATATATATAGTACCTATAATATAGTATATCTTTTGAAATTGGTGAATTTAGTGTGTATATATATATATATAATAATATATTGTATAACATTTTAAATATGATTGGGTTATTATGCAATATAACATGGAAAAGAGAAAGAACTAGGTATATATGAGTAGGTACATATTAAATAAATATATATATATATATAATTAATTTATAACAATTATTATATAATATTTATTTTTTCATTTTGTTTTTCCCTAATATGTGGAGGATCTAAAATATCACTTTTTAGCATACGTTTGCTAAATTGTGGATCAACTATTTCCATTAATAAACACTCTTCATAAAATCTGAAATATAAATAGATATTTTTTGATTAGATACTTATAGGTACAAATATATTAAATTTGTTAATATAGATATATTATAATCGAATATACCTAAATATCTACCTATTAATTATTCTATTATTATTTATATGAATATATATGTATTTACAATTTTAACTGCGATTCCATTTTTGTTTTCCAAAAAGAATCATTATATTTTATTTTTTCCAAATAAGTCCACTTGGAAGTATATATAAAAAAAAAGCATAATTTTCGCTTTGTAATATGCATTTGTCCCTGAATTTGGTAATAGTAATTACTATATTCTTTCAATACAATTTCATTGTCCTTTTTAATCATGTAAGGAATCTGAAAATATATTTTTGGTTAGATCTGTGAATAATATTATGCAACAAAAGTAATCAAATTATATAAAAATTAACCTTTTTATCAAAAATTGCTCGTTCCAAACTATCATAATCTTTTATAGAATAGGGACATTTCACTTCTACAATTGAATTATCCTCAACCAATCCATCTATGAAAATAGAATTACAATAGAAAGGTATATTATAAGAAATCAAAAAATTAATAGGTACTTACTAAAAATATGCTATTATTTTTTAAAATAACTTTAGATTTATGTAACTTTGTAATTTTAAAAAGTTTATATATATTATTTTTATTTATTGATTTATTCGGTATAATTGCAGTTAACTATCACGCGATTTGTTCAATTTTTTTTTTTTATTGAAACCCATATAAAGTCGTATGATTTAAACGATGATGTTCGTTTTTGGCGCAAAAACTTAGTTTTAAGTTTTTTTTTAAACAATTTCGCACGTACATGCACTGTGGCGGTGGACGATACTAAGCATTCAGGACGATTTTTAAATTATTTTTACTCCAAAATACGTATTTCTTCTTTCTTCTTTCTTTATTTTGAAGTCTTTAGATTTATTATCATATCTTGTCGAGCTGTCCAAACTTTACAAACTTCAAATCGTTATAATTTCTATACTAAGTGCAACAGAAAAATATAAAAATACCAAAATATTAAGTAAGAAGAAATACGTATTTGAAAAAAAAAATATTTTTAAATCATCCTGAATGCTTAGTATCGTCGACCACCGCAATGCATATACGTACGAAATTCTAAACTTCAAAAGCTATAACTTCGAAATTAAGTTTTTGCGCCAAAAACGAACAACACCATCGTTTAAAACACATGATTTTACATAGGTTTCGAAAAAAAATTGAATAAATCGCGAGGTAGCTAAACTGCAATTATTCCATTTATTCTACATACATTTTTAAATCAAATTTGTTTATTATCAGTACCAAAATTTTATTATTAGCACAATAATAAAATAGTTTAATAATAATATATTACTATAAAAAGTAATAAAATAGGTATCTACTTAGAAGGTTTCTAACCTGGCGTTGCTGCTAAATATGGAATGTCAGCATCAATAAATAATCCACATTTGTTTATAGGTTTTTCAATTATTTCTTGTAGTTTATGGATACCAATTTCTTCAAATTGCTTTCCGTATTGCATAGCACTTGTTGATACGTTTCCATATAAAATGTCATGAACTGTATTTCTACAAGAAGTGTTCTGACGCATTTTACACACTCTACCAAAATTTGATGCAGATAGTCGATTTCTTCTTTCCACAAACCATTTTTGGTCGTTAGCCTGGTTTCGTGTTTCTAACTCAATTTGTTCTCTGGATGATGGAGAAAGAGTAATTGATTTAATGAAATGGTTTTTTTTTTGTTTTAACTCATCTTTAGGTAAAAAATCGTCTAAAGGCTGAGCTAAACCATAGTTTTCATCTGGACCACACGTACCAATTTTCTTTTTAAAAATCCCGGATGAACGAAAAAGAGCTCGTCGGTTTTTTAAATTATTTCTTTTATCCGCCGTATACTTTAAATATTTTTTTGCTATGATTCCTTCAAATAATTATTTATTTCAGTTTTGTATTTCCTACATTGAAACATTCTTAGTTTACGGGACACCCTTTTTTACTGAATATTTCGTAGGATTTTTTAGAAAAACACGACTTGGAGACAGGAGGTCACGATCGTTATGCTCACTATGATGGACTTGTCGCAAAAAATCGAAAATATCCCCCCATTTACTGTAAAACACCACGTTGGGCAGGTAACAGGACAAAGTAAATGCCTTTCGAGTTGAAAAAATTTAAAAATAAATTGTAGATACCAAATGGTATAAAACAAAATCGTGGTATTGATGATCAAGTGATATAAGCAAACAAAGAAAACACGGTTCAGCAGGTAGGTATCTAGGTGCGCCATAACATAGTCAATAATCGTGGTAGTGGGGATAACTATAATTTTGCTTTATCAATATATTGTCACACCGCTCGCATAATATAGGTACGGTAAATTCGTAAACTTCAAAAACTCATAACTTCCAAACTAAGTCTATCCGGTCAAATCTGATTTTACCATAATTTTTTTCATCGATAACCACTGACATAAGTACGATGAAAAAAAGCATGCGAATTCGACTTGGGTGCTAAAATATATGTGATCCAAAAACCACAAAAACGTAAGTTTAAAGTGCCATTACTTCGCAAGTAATTACGACCCCCAAAGTCTGTCTTCACCATTCTTATTTTTGAACATAACTACATAAGTTTATCAAAAAAAAAAAAAATAGAAAATAATGGGTGTCTCTTAAACTAGGAAGATACCCCTACATTTATATAATATGAGAACTATTAATTTATTAGTAAAATGCTATATATGTACCTACCCGGACTTTTATTAGTGATTTTTTTATGTATTTCTCGTATAAAATTTCCACTTGTGTTAAAAGATACCACAGCTGTATAAACTCTGGTACTGTAACATTGTTTTTGTGAAAAATTTATTCTTTTCCCAGCAACATGTTTATTGATAAGACTATTAAACTGCTCGCAGATATTATTATCGACATCGAGCAACAAACTTTTAGAGTTATCAATAACACGACGAAGAGCAAAAGAAATTTCAGTCATTAGACCACATTTGGTGATTTCAAATACAATATTTTGTTCTTTCAATTTTTGTCCTGTACAAAAATATTTGTCACAGTTGGAGTGTTCACCGAAAATGTGATACGGACTATTTTTTAAGTCTTTACGTAAACCTGAAATTACATTTTTTTAGTCAATAAATTTTAAAAACCTGATAAGTAGGGGTTACAAGTTGATATTTGTTTGTGAAAACAATAAAAAGGCTTTTTTACTAAAATCAATGTTATTGTGGATTTTTTTTTTTTAATTGTCAATATTATCGTATACCTACAGGTTTAATTATATAATTGAAAAATGTCTAAATTTCTGAAAAAAAAATATAAAAGCTTTTTCACATACGTTATGATATATCCAAAAATAATTTGAATATTATAGTATAGGTATAATACCTACATATTTTAATTATTTACCTTCAATTTGTTGATAGTACGATTCATTTATTTGGTTTCTATATTTTATTGCTTTTGTAATGGCAGTTCGAAATCTAAGTATATTTTTTTTTATAAATTTTCTTAAAAAACAAGGATACTTGGTATTTTTTGTTAAATGCATTAATTTTTGTCCATAATTTCGTAGTATGTGATTTCTACATTCAATTTTCTCTATTAGAAATTGAGGTCCATACGGCATTACTTCATTCAATCTTTTATGTACACTGCTATCTCCGTCTCTTATAAAAAAAAGTCATCATAGATATTGTATAAATACATTTGTTTAATGTTTATAAATTTAGAATTATTTACCAATTAATTTATTGAATTTTAGACCATGCATTTCAACACTACATAAAAATCCTTCGGCTATAGCATCAGCTTCTATGCTAGTAGCACCTTTTGTCCAATTTAAGAAACATTTATGATCTACTGCAGATTGCCCAATATTTTTAGCCCTTTCACAAATTACGCAATATCGATTTCTTATTCCGACAAATAAAACTTTTTTGGTTCGAAATCCAATAATTGTAGCCTATAAAGAGATATACATTATATGTTTCATTAGTAATAATAATTTATATAAAAAATAATTATTACTGCTCCTGAAAAGGCGTCATATTTGGTTTTGTAGCTACGTTTACTCCACTGGCCATCAGCAATAACAGGACACATAGGAATACCATCAGAATCCAGATCACCAGCCTCCAAAGCTAATTTTTTTTCCTCAATTCCAGCAAGTTGCATGGCATTCCAAGCTGTAGATTCCACATGTATGCTCAATAAATCATTATGTCTTGAATACGTTTTAGGAGCCATACATGGAACGTCTACACTTGCAGAAAACTCTGCTAATTGCGTATATCCAATTCCAATTGCATACGTACCATTAATAACTGCTTTGTTAATTGGTATATAATGTAATTCTTTACTTTCAGATTCAATAGTAGTAAATCTATTACACATTTTGCATTTAAAAATCCACGAACTTTCAAAACCTTTCCTAATTTCGTTTTGAAACTCCACATTCATAAATGAACATCCTAAACCAGGAGTATGAAGTTTATTACTCAATTCTAGAATTTGTGCAAATACGCGTTCCATATCAACAATTCGTCTACCACCATAAAAACAATTCGCATCACTAAAATAATATATAATAATAATTTTTAAAAAATGAGTAAATTTAAGGTTTAATGAGGTTTTAAAATTATTTTTTATTCGCAATTTACTATAGTTTTTTAATATTGCCTGATATATTTAGTTCTTTTTATATTCAATAAAAAACTAACAGACATACTATATAGGTAGGTAGTATCTACTAAATTAAAATTGAATAAGTAGTGGTAGGTACTGAATATTGACTATTGACACAGGACTATTTTAAAATGACTTATTTTTAGGTGTAATTTGCTTTCAGATAAGGTGCTATATGTACAAATCTTTGGACTTCTTCTAGTAAAAATATTGTACACCGAATATAAAAAAAAACATTATTGTAAAACCTCTAGATCACTCGCTCTACTCAGAATATAAAACACATTGGATTATTTTACTATATAGGTCGGTACCTAAATTTTAATTTCCAAAAAAAACTTGATAAAAAGCCAAATTTATGGACCCATATATTTTTAATACAAAAATTAATAATATAATATCGTTTATAGTAAAACTAAAATTAATTAAAAATAAATGTTAAAATTACGTGTCTATATTATTATCTATTGTAGTTTCAAGATTATGATTTTCTATCATTGACGAATCGTTTTCACTCAATTCACTAAATCGTATGCTACTTGTGGTATGCAGTGTCATGTCACTTATTGATGTTTCTTGGTTACTAAAATTAGAAATAAATATTTCATAAAATCATAATAATTTTATGAAAATTTATATATACGAACTTAGGAGTTGAAGTTTTTTCCACAGTTTCAAGGACGTGATTATCTGTCATCGACGAGTCAATTTTACTCAGATCACTGAAATTTATAATAAACGCGAAATTCTAATATTTAGGAGATTACTTTTTTTAGATATACATTTTACGAGATTGTATATATTATGTACTTACGACAATATCTAATATAGAGTAGGTAATAACTAGAGCTCGGATTTGTATAAATTCGCATGCTTTTTTTAGTCAATCGTATATAATATGCTAAGTATGCACATTATAAGTTTTTTGATTATGTGATTAAAAATACAAATTTATTTAGCACATACTTTTTCATTTTTCGACATTCTGAAATTTTAAGGGTTTATTTTATGATTTTAACCGCATATTTAATTTTTTTAGTGCATATTTAGGTGTTTTATAAAAAATTGGTTAAAGTTTTTGTGAAAATGTTCGAAAACTTTCAATAATTATTATTGTCAATATAAAAGCACGTGTTTACCCGTAGATTACCCGACGAATTCATGATAACTTTTAATGGTATTTTGTTATTGGTACCTATATTCATTTTAGACAACCCATCGCTAAAATAATACTTAGACAAGAAAATCTATGGCCATCTACTCGGACCATTGATATTTTTCAGTTGCGTTTGTGTATTTGTACTATCCACGCATTGATGTACTTAATTTATATTTAAAAAATTTAATCATTTAGTATATGAACTATGATTTATGAAGAAATCAATTTTTTTTTTATAAAATTTATGAGTGCATATTTAAGAATTTTAGTACATATTTGGCTGGTTTTTAGTGCATATAAATCCGCGCTCTAGCCCCTACCATGCTACTCCTATGTAGATTGGATATTGGAAAAACTATAATATATGTAGGATAATTACCTTGCTAAACCTTACTTCAGATATGCCAGAGTTTTCATGTGACAACATTGAGTCTGACGTGTCAATAAATGCGGTCGTTTCTACACCTGCACTACAACTTACACTGTTTACCATATTTGACTCAGTATGAGTTATCGGTAAATGTAGTTCACTAAATAGGTGTATGAGCAGTTTTAATTATTTATTTATTTATATGTAATTTGTATTCAGAGATGGGAAAAATACTAATAAAATTGTATTTAAATACAAAATACAAAATACACAAATTTCCAATGAAAAAATAAAAGATACAAAATACATTTATTCTCAATAAGTAAATACAAGATATAAAATACATAAAATTTCTAATCTAAATCAAACTATTATAAAGTATAGATAATAATGAAATATTATGGTACACTTTACCAATTCTATTCAAATAAACCCATACGACATACCCGTCCAGCGTCGGGTCTAGGACATCTCGCCGCCACCACCTCGCCGCCACCGACTCGTCGCCACCATCTCGCCGCCATCGACTCGCCGCCACCGTCTCGCCGCCACCGTCTCGCCGCCACCGTCTCGCCACCACCGTCTCGCCACCGGACACTTCGCCGCCACCATCTCGCCGCCGGACACTTCGCCGCCACCATCTCGCCGCCGGACACTTCGCCGCCACAACTAAGCAATTTTGTACTTTAAAAAATTAATACGCATCTGTAGGTAGTCTTTTCTATGATATATCGAGAGAAAGTATTTTCAGGAACCTTGTTAGAATGTAGGTAAGGATTCAAAAGGGAGAGGGGACGTGCCCCCTCTAAATTAAAAAAAACTTAAAATATGTTATATAGACATAGTATTAGACAAATAGGTACCCATAAATACATTCTAGGGTGGGTATGTGCCCCCCATAAAATATTTATGGATCTGCGTAGTAGTAATTGATTCGCACTGAAGATTAATTAAAAGTAATATAGGTAGGTATATTTTAATTTATTGTATCCAATTTATTTGGTAATTAATTATTTCTTTGCCTTTTATACATATAAATATATATAAAAAAATAAATAAATATTATACATTAATAATAATTATTCAATTATATTTATTTTATTTATCTCAGGGGGGAATTTTTGTCCTACCACAAATTTCTACGTGTAAATTTTGTCCTAGATCCTGATTTTATTAAACAAAATTACACGTACATATGTATTCCATTTTAAAGTAATTTTTCGAGGGGAGGGGGTAATTTATATAGCCATATTGTAGACGAACTCTATTTCCTGTAATACGAGGGTCAATTGCTATTTTCCTGTATTATATTAAATCCTGTAAATCAAGAGTAAACCCAAGGGGAATATTGAAGGTTAAAACTCCAAAATTCAAGAAAAATAAGAAAACTGTTGTACTGACTTGGAATGTTATTTTAAGATCATGTCGGGTCTATCGAATGATTTCATGTGGTCGGGAAATCCGACCGTCCAAAGTAAATATGTAATAGTAATAGTAAATATGATTTTACTTTTGTTATAAACAGTAGGTACTCAGACGGGTTTTATAATTAAAATTTAATGGTTTAATGTGCACTAAAAACTTAAATTTAAAAGTAAAAGGTCGAAACGTAGATTGTAATTTTGCAAAAACTTATTCAAATTGTCTATATAGAACTTCTTAAAATTGTGTGAAATTTTCAAAATTGACCAATCGCTCCAAAATTTGAACGCCCAAAAATCTACTACTATACCTATCGTACATTAAAATTTCAGGGTCCTAAGTCAATAATTAAGATCGTGACAAACATTTAAAAAGTTAATAGTCAAAACGTGCATTACTCTCATTACGTATTATACACACTACACTACCACCCTATTATTTGCTGGTATACTTGAATTTGAATACGAGTTTTCTCTATTACAGCAGGTGTGCACACGGTTTTTTTTTTATCATTTAGTAGGAAATTTCACGGGCTTTAATTTGGTATATGACATCAACCGGGCCACCTCCCGAAGGCCGAAACATACTTAAAATTGACAAGCAAGTGATCGATGTTTGCGCGTTATAACGTGTTTTCGCGTTGTATATGCTACTCTAATTTGAATACGAGTTTTCTCTATTACAGCAGGTGTGCGGACGGTTTTTTACATACCTAAAATTGGCTCGAAGTAAAACATAGGGAAAAACTACTGTATATTATAGTGTTCTGTGATATTATATATTATATAGGTTTTTAGAGGTTTGGTGTAGGCAAATAGTTATACTAGTTCTTATGACTTGCTGAGTCGCTGAGAGCTCTTGGTTACTTCACACCCGTAAAAATGTATGGATATGCAATTAAATGTACAAGATAAATTTTATTACAATATTCAGATCATGACATATTATTTTAATTTTTTAAAACGTATTTAAAAATTTTTAAATAATTAAATTTTCAATCAATTTTTGTTAATTAAAATTGCCTATACAGAACTCCTCAAAAAACGAGCTATTGATGTCCCCATAAGACGGCTTTGGGAAGACGTAATATTTTCTTAAAAACGCCCTAAGGGCTAAGTGACTGACAAAACAAGGTAATTTCAGTAGTTCAATTAAAAAATAAAAATATGTTTGAATTGATGAACAAGTTTACTTTGCATCGGTTGAAGCATATTTTTAATATTTTGTAATATATTGAATATTAAGATTTGACAAATTTATAAAATTTGAAATGTATATTCTTGTCCAAAATTTGATAAAGATTGAAAAAGTGCTTCAACCAATGCAAAGTAAACTTATTTATGCGTTCAAACATCTTAAATTTCTAAATAAAACCACTGGAAGTACTCAAATTTTTGTCAGGCGTATAAGACTGTTAGGCTGAAATATCGTGATTATATAACAATAAAAAGTATTACGGGTACGGGACTATTTTTAGATTAATTTTAATATGTATAAAAATATTTCTAGATCTATATTTTTATTTTTCCTAAAATTGTGACTAAATTTTTTCAAATAAAACGTGACCTTCAACGACGTCCATATTTTTAAAGAATTTATCAGGCCATTAAAATTTAATTAGAATATAATATAAATATGGTAATTTGGTACCCTATTAGATGTATATATCATTATGAAAATATATTAGTTACTCAGAAGTATAATTTCATATACCCGCCTCGATATATTGTTACGACTATTTCTATAAATATGTTAAGTTTAAGTAAATATAAAAAAATGTATAAATCATTTATAATAAATAATTAAAATGAATGAAACGATAAATACGTTCATATTTTTAAAGAACACGAAATAATTCAATTTCAAAGTAAAAATTGTTTGATCTTGTAGTTTTAATTTGCTAATAGTACGTAGGTATTTGAAATAAGATTTAATAAAAAAAAAGAATACATTTATCAAAGAAAAAAATAATTTTTAATTCAAATGAACATCTATAATTAATTATAACAATATAAATATAAAACAGTTCAGACTTCGTTATAATAAATACAATTTTAATTTAATAATATAAACGATAAAAAAAAATACAGAGGTATATATTATATAAATTAAAATAGGAATAACTAAAAGATAAAATAATACATTGTGTATTATTAAAAATGAAAAATAATAAAAAAATGTATGTAAAATTAAAAATAAAACCTAATTTATTGTTTCGATCAAGAAAATAAAAATTATTATGAAGTAAATGAGGAGTATCACTCGGAGTAAAGTTTATAGTGCGTTGTAAAGAAGATTTATTTCTGCATAAATGATTAAAATTCACTGTTTTGGCAGGAATAATATTACCACTTTTACTCAGATGAGCTTCTCCATTTTTAATTTTCTGTTTGTTAAAGTTGCAAGCTCATTGTTCTTGATGTTTTTGTCATTTTCTTGTAAGGTTTTTTTTATCATACTTTGACTGGTGACTTGTTTTCATCAAGTTCATACGCGGAATCTACTAATGTTCTAAAAAAATAATTAAAAGGTTAATATTATGAAATCATTTTGATACAAAATTAATAATAAGTAGGTAAGCAATTTATAAAATGACAATGAGATAAATCAAATTTTTTTTTGTATATACAATATATACTTAGTTAATTATAAACTACAAATTATTAGGTACTTAAATACTTAGGTAATTAATATTTGGTGTTAAAAATATTAACAAAATGAACAAATGAATATTTCCAAAAAATTTCATATAAAATACCTATATTGCATCCTAAATAGTCCTATAATTTAGTTTTATATAGTGTAAATACTAGGTACTAAAAATTTTGATAAAATATTGCAGTAAGAAAAGTGTTATTCTTCCATTCAAATTACAATCATAGTAAACATAAAATTATATCTTTGCTTTAAAAATGTTGTTATAAGTTATATGAAAACATGTAATATATACCTAAGCCTATATAACCATATAAATATACATTACTTTTATAACACAGCTGTTACATGTAATAAACTAATATCTGGCTGAGTATCTTTTACGAACGTCTAGTGATCGTCATCAACACGAGGTTAGTATATTTAGTTATAATAAAATTGTCATAGGACAAAAACATACATGGGGACATAACGCATAATGAAATTCACCACATTTCAATTATCACCTCACATCTCCTCCTCATATTTTTTTGTTTTTTTTTTAAAAATTTTTTTTTTTCATATTTCGTTTTATTACAAAAAAAATTAAATAAATAGAGTGAGACATTTTGCCAAAAATAACTACATATTATCGAGTACTGAAAAAAATTTATTAAATTAGGAGGTTCCTAAAATATCAACAAATTCACATCACTAAAATGTATTATACTACTATATTGAGTACCTATACATTCTTTTACTCCTTCACTTTTTCTTCCAACTACTTGCCGACCCCAAATAGAGAGGGTAGAGAGGGCAAAGGAGAAAAAAAAGATTAATACTTATGTATTGAATTATTCTGAAAATGTTTTGATATTTAATAAATAAGAGTATTTACTTTTAATAATATTGAATTGAATCTATTTACATTACTTTTAATATATTTTATTTACAAACCTTATAGTGTCAGATATGAAATCATTGTCGATATTGTTGGCAAGACTATTCAAAACAAACTCACACAGACGTATTCTATTATCAATATCATTATCTTGAGTCTCTTGAATGGTTTCATATCCATAAGACAATCTAAATAATAATTTAAAAACATGTAATAAGTACCTATAGGTATTAATCGTAATTAGTGTTCAGAACAAAATTTTCTAAAAATCTGCAATTATGGACTTGAAGCAAAAATATTAAGATTTATAGTAGATATATAATACATGAAACATATGTATTAATTTAAAATTTTAAAAAATAATTTTACTTTTATTTGGCACAATAAAATACCTTGAAATCCAAAATCAATATTATTAATTAATTAGATACTATTTATTTATATACATTATACATAAGTATTGAAAATGCATGGAATATACCCTTTAAAAAATCCCCAATTAGATATTTATATATTTATCTGTTTATTTAAACGGGCAAACCCCAAAGAAAAAAGTGTAATACAAGATTTCACGGAATATCATATATAGTAATACATGGCAATACATAGCAATAAATATAACAATAATACATCATAAACAGAACAAAATGTTATTAAAATACACATTAAAAAACATATATTTTTATTATATAATAAGTCCACATTAAATTTATTAACAGAGCCCATTATTCTTACTAAAGATAAGTTTTAAAAGTAATTAGCTCGTTAGAATGGCACAAAAAACGTATTTGATTGTCTAGTAGGACATCCCGGGACTAAAAAATCAAATTGAGCTAATAACTCAGAACAATGTATATAACCATTAAGTAATTTAAATTAAAATAAAGATCAGATCGAACTCTTCTAGTTGCTAAAGTTTCTAATCTAGTTAATGAAAGTAAAGTTGAATAAGATGAATGTTGTTGTCTTTGAATAACACACTTAAAAGCAAAAAATCTTAAAAAGCGATTTTGGATTCTTTCAATAGCACTAACCGGACCCGATGTGTATGGGGACCAAAAAATTGAATTATAATCGAGTAATGATCGAATAAAAGAACAATAAAGCGATTTTAAAGCTATGGGATTATTAAATCATAACAGACTCTACGTAAAAAGTCTAACATAAAGGAAGCTTTATAATATGGGCATAATGTGCTTTGAATGATAAAGTTGAATAAAAAAATACACCTAGATCTTTAGTTTGAGTAACCCTAGTTAAATCAATACCATATAGGTTATAATTATAAATTGAAGATATACGTCTTTTAGAAAAAGTCATAATTTTACATTTACCAATATTCAAAAAAAAAATTATTTAATTTACACCAGTCACAGAGTTGATCAAGATCGTTTTATAGAAGTTGAGCATCTTCAGGGGAGTTTACGATGTGAACAATTTTTAAGGCATCAGCATAAAGTAGAAATTGAGAATTCAAAAATTGAATAACATTTATAAATACATTGAATAAAAAAGTGCGACCCCTGAGGAATACCTGAAGTAACATCATATAACGGTGATTTAAAATATTTTATTTTAACGAATTGTTTTCTCCTAGTGATAAAAGAAACTAACCAAGAATAAAAAGGATTACGAAACCCTAAAGTATATAACTTAGCACCTAGAATATTATGATCAATTTTATCAAAACTTCTAAAAAGTCAGTATAGATAACCTCAACCTGATAACCTAATTTGAATGCGTTTAAAACATAGCTTTGGAATAGTAACAGATTAGTAGTAGTAGACCTCCCAGAAAAAAAACCGTGTTGTTCATCAATAATTATGTTTTTAATCAAAAGAGTTAGCATTTCAATAATAATATTTTCGAATATTTTTGGTATAATTGACATAATGGAAATAGGCTGATAGTTAGACAACAAACTAGCATCTCCGACTTTAATAATTGGAGATACATGACTTAATTTCCATCTACTAGGAAAAATACCAGATTTAAGTGATAAGTTAAATAAATACAATAAGGGAATCGATAGGGCAAATTTACATTTGGTGAAAAATATGTTCGGAATATTATCAGGACCAGGACCAATTTTATTTCTGATGTAATCAAGTTCATCAAAGACATCCTTTAAGGACAGTGAGCAAGAATTAGAATCCAATACTCATATATTATTTGTATCAGAAACTTGTGAAGAAGAAGAAAAAAATTAAATACACTGGAAAAATAATTAGAAAAAGCATTTGGAATATCACTATCACCCGAAAACTTTATATTATTGTGTGACATGACCAAAGGAAGGGACGAATTACGACGCTTATTATTAATAAATTTCCAGAAATATTTAGGGTTATTTGATATGGAATTTTGAGATTTGTATAAATAATTAGAATAATCTCTTTTGTTTAAAGCTTTACACCGAGCACGTAAATTTGAAAAAGAATTATAATTAAGTCGGCTTGGAAACTGTTTATATATTTTATGGCCTCTCTTTTTAGAATAGATTAATTTTTTTAATTCACTACTAAACCACAAAGAATAAAAAGAAGAAAACTGACATATTTTGGAACACTTAGTATTAATAATATCATAAATAAGAGAATAGAAAATGTCAACAGCATTATTTATATATAAATTATTAAATGTGCCATTCCAATCAACAGAAGCAATAAGTGATCTAATATAGTTATAATCATAGTGATAGAAATCATAAATATATTCCTTATATTCTAAATAATCAATGGACAAAACAGGTAAACTTATATCTAAGGCTGGATGGTACTTATAATCTAAAGGCACAAGTGAATTCGCAGAAGACCATGCGATTAAATAATAAATTTAATTGGATCAAATTAGTGCGTGATATGCTTGAAAAAATATTTGAACCACGAAAACTAATATTAAACAATTGGGGCAAAATTTTGTTGTCACTCAGAGGCAATTTTATACCCGGTAGATTATAATCAACCAAAATTAAAAACTTAGAGCTAGAATTAGAATACAATAAATTTTCAAGAGATTTAACGTGCAAATCATAAAAACCTATATTAGAACTCGGCGAAATATATTCAGCGACGACAATAAGAGAAAAAGACTTAAAACAAATATTTACAAACAATTGTTCAACCTATTTATTCTGTAGAGAAATTGAATGGCTGTTTAATTGGGTTTTGACTCCAATCAGTACACCGCCGCCTCTTATCGCCGCACCATGAACGTCACATCGGTCATATCGGAAAATAGAATATTTGTTACAAAGTCCAAATTCGGCATTACTAATTTAATTTGATAACCAAGTTTTTGTTGAAATGATTATATCGTAATCAAAGAGAGCAGCATTTATTTGTATATTATTTATTTTGGTATTTAACCCCCAAACATTCTGATAAATGTTTCATTAATTGATGTTGGTTTGATCGTTTTTTGAGATGAAGGGAATATTATTAGAATATTTAATGAAAATGTCATTTTCACCATTTTCCCTTTGTAATTTTAATTCAGATAATATAGATTTGAGATAATCACGCTGTAACAACGTTCAGTCCAACGATACACGCACTGAAGAGAATTTAGAATCATTAAGTAAATTACGTTTGACTTTTAAAATTTCGAACACATCAGAAGGCGTAAGTAAAACAAACCGTAAAGGGCGAGATTTATTAGTGATTTTACCCAGTTCTTGGATAGAAACTGGACATATTGATAAGCCAATAGTGCTAAAAACATATTTAATAAAAGAAGAAGTATCACTACATTTATCAGCAGGTACTGATGAGGAAAATTCAGGTACATTAAATAAAATAATATTATGAGCTCTTGACTGCCGGTCCGCGAACTCAGAAAAAAATTTTTCATTCGAATTATTTTCATTATTTACTAGACCACGTTTAACTTCAGATAATTTTGATTCCAATTGATTTACTCTATCTTTAAGTAAGTTATTTTCTGTAATAATATCTTCTAGCCGCATAGACAAAGAATCAATTTTCTTTTCTTGGAATTTGACTGAATCACAGCAGGAATTAAGAGACAAAATAATTTTATTTTGAGTTGATTTTAAATCCTATTCTATTTCAACAAGTTTGTTGAATTTATCATTAAAATTAGCACTATTCGTAAGAACAGGAATGGAATTAGGAGACTTTGGTGTACTAAAAACTACGTAATTACCGATAAGAGAGCAAACAAACAACAACGACCGCACAATATGAAGACTGCGATGCAACTAATATATGCACAAATATTATCCAAAAAATGTATATTTTATCAATTTCATGAAATAAATACTAAGTTTAGCAATATTAAATTTCTGAGCCATACACATAAAAAATCAGTAATCTTACTTCTTTTTGTATGATGGTTGTAAAATATCTTCTTCTTTACTTAAAATAGGAACTGAATTAATATTATCAAATAGTGGCATACAGTTCATAAAAATATCATTATTTTCAGTACCTTCATATATTTTGTTTAATCTCCAAAAACCAAACTAAATGAGTAATATAAAACATATAGGTAATTAAATTTTAGTCTATTATTTATAATAGAAAATTTTCATTTTAAAAATGTACTCATCTGGTCAGTAATCTTACTTTTCTCTACATGATGGTTGTAAAATGTCGTATTCCTTCCTTAATAAGGGAAACATTGATTCAGTTTTGTCTGATGTATTTTTGAACTAGTCATTCACTTTTTTCAATGAGAAGTATATATCAGTGCTATCTAATTGACATTATTCAGATCTAGATAAGCAATAATTATAAACAAAATATTAACATAGTATACATTTATATTTAACACAGAAATATATAAGAGTAGTTAGAAATGTTAGAAATGTAAGGTTTGAAAGACACAACTGTTATTTCATATCACAAAAATTATCTATCTAGCAGTAAAATTTTTTACCACACATGGATACTATTTATGGTGATATATTTTGGAAAAAAATGATAATATAATAATTAACAAATAAAATTTCCAATAAGTGATCATATTGTTACGGAGAAGTAAAATGTACGATAAATATGTTTTTAAATAATAAGTCAAACCACCGATAAACAAATACTTAGAATTTCCGAGCAAAGTCACGTATGACAATAAATAAACATATGGGCCCAGCCCTCGAAGAGCGTAAAAGACCATAAAAGGGGGTCGACAGTTTCCAAAACAGCGATTATTCAAAAACGTAAGTACGTGCGTTTTCGAGATTTCATCACAACCTATTAATTTAATGGACTTTGGAGGTCTACGCTGGTTTTCATTGAGGAAGGTTAGGTATATAAGTAAGTCTAACACGGATTGAATTTAGATAGCCCAGGCACTCGACATGATCAAGCATTATCAAGTGAGTCGTACTTCCGAATTTACAAACATACTATATCTGTGACCTACCGAACGATCTTGGTGTATTCTTTGTACTTAAGATTTTTGGACTTGTAATATTTTCGAATTAAGTGTGTTCAATATCTGTTTAATGCGTCAATAAATTAATATTAATTACTAGCTATCAAGTATTAAAAATGTATTTATTCTACTTAATAAATCTCTGACGAATTCTTCCTAAACATCAACCTGCAACAATATATTATATTCAATTTGGTTTTAAATTTTATCATAGCCACATATGAGAGGAAACATTTTAGGGTATTGTGGTATTAGGGCCAGGTGCGTAAAATAATATTACGCACGTCTGGACACCAAATTAATTCGTGCATTTTATTTCCCCGATCCTTCCCTTTTGTCTTGTATGTATGTGTACGTATAATGTGTGGTGTGTGCTTAAAAACTATGAAAAAAAGGGTAACTAATTGTAAAAAAAATGGTAACTTAGGTATACGGTAATTAAGATTGTGTATTGCTGATACAATAATTCGATAATAATAATTTAATGATAAACAAATATAAAAATTCACAGCAACACAGAAATAATAGTATAAATAATAATAATAATAAGGTAGGTACTCACAAAATATTACAACGCACGCAGCCTGGCCAGCCGCTACTATCCTAAATAAATAAATTACAACACAAAAATAATAACAATAAATTAAGGCAATTTGAGAAAAAACAATAATAAAAATACAATAATATTAGCTATAAGAGCCTATATACTATGTACATGCGAGGCTTTTAGAGCTTAAAAACAAATTATAATGGCGATCAGCGATCAGCGATCAGCTTTTTACTCACGGCGATTAGCGCACGTACAATAAAAATCACAAAAATAT
The DNA here is from genome assembly GCA_025469235.1 of Pemphigus obesinymphae. NCBI lineage: Eukaryota > Metazoa > Arthropoda > Insecta > Hemiptera > Aphididae > Pemphigus > Pemphigus obesinymphae. Next base: position 39,924 of record JAIPRL010004177.1, read on the forward strand.
AGCGGCGATTCGCGCTTACGTTCGGCGGTTTACACATTTCGAGCACGACGGACGGACACAAAAAAAATATATAATTTTGGTGGCTGTGTAATAATAATGACTGACTAAAACAATAATATAATTCACAAACACAGATAAACATTTACTTAGATATCTAATTTGTGTGTATGTGTATAAGTGTGTGTGACCGGTCGTGCGATATAATTATTACTGTAGGTAATATCGGCGGCGAGTAATTACTTTAATATTACTACATCGGGTCGCCACAGGTATAAATATTAAATTGTATTTAATATTTAAAAAGTATAATTATATTATAACATGAATAAAGACCTAATGCAATACAAAAACGGATATTAAAATTTAAAATGAAATTATTTATTTATTTATTTATTTAATAATATAATACGGGCATGTGCCCAGTTTGATATTGTACATTAAAATTTTACATTATTACACTTATAATTTGCTTAAAATCTAACAACTTAATAACAAAAGAGAA
>JAIPRL010004178.1:0-40424 GCA_025469235.1 Pemphigus obesinymphae
TTTATCATTGCTTTCAAATTCAATACATCCACCAAAAGTACCCTACCCAGTAGCGAAGTGCATCCACCAATACTGACACCCGACGAGCGAAGTGCTTCCACAACCTACTGACCGGCTTTTTATATATATATTATTAAATAACGTTGAATTTTTATTTTTATTTGTATTTTTATTATATTACAATTTATTATATAAAAAATGATTAGTATAATTTAGTATAAAATATATTTTAGAGATTTGTTTAAACTTAAGGCTTAAATAAATACGTTTATTTATATTCGAGTACATATTATGAATTCGTTTCCAGAGTTCAGAAAATGACTCAGGGCTGGCGGCCGGCTGAATATAGATACGACGTTGACATAAAGATGACACTACATGACGAGTTTTTGTACTGATTGGTCATGAAAACCGGAATAGGATGACCAGATGCTCAGATCAGGAACTAATATTGTAAAAAATGTAAATTATTTTTGCGAGAAGACAAATTTGTTGATACTATTTTTATACTATAATATATATATTAATATACGTGTATGATTTGCTCATTTTATTTATTAAAAATAAACTATGCCTACAATAGGCTTGGCCAGAGATAGGGCGTTCTTGCGGGACGTAATTGGTTTTATTTTATTTAAAAATGTCCATTTTTAAAAAGTTCAAATTAAAGTAAAACTGCGTATAATAAGAGAGTTTGAAAAAAAATCCTAAGACGTAAATAGATGCTAAATATATCTCTTTAATAGTCTCTGGCCTAATTCCTGGATACGTACGTCAATGATTTGTAAAATCCTTTATTTTATTTTATTATTTTAATAAAAGTGTAGTGGTATTTAAATAATTTATTCGAGATTGTATATACACATAAATTACTAGATACGAAAACAATAACAAATCGAATACGATCATTATAAATATATGAAAATAGTCATTCCTTGATATACTCAGAGACAATATAATGATAATAGTATATATAACTATATAGAAATCATTATATAGAAGTCCTAGGTAAACTTTAATAGAATGTATAATTCAGTTTAATATTTCGAGACAGGATCTAACGGCTAACGTTTAAATCATTTTTAAGGTACTCCAAGATAACTATCCATTCTAGATCAAAATCAAAATTAAAACCTATCTATGTATGTATAAGCTTAATGTAAATAAAACAAAAATGCTCATTTAGCTGATAATAAATTATTATCGAGTAAATTCAGAAAAAGATTAAGAATTATCAATATTGACTTTATTATAATATATATGATATACCCCAGGTTCGTATTATGAAATGTGTGTTTTTAATTTTTCAAAAAACATTTTTAATGTTAGTAGTTCTTTACCTACCAACAAAAATTTTTAAATTTAAAAAATATTCATCAACACTGAAAAAATTTCACTAAAAATAATCATTTTATTTCCAATATCATAATTCTATTTGCCTATACCTAAAATTTACCCAAATATTTAAACTTGGAATTACTACAAGAATAAATTGAGAATTAGATAGTTGGAATATGTTATATATCATGATGTTATTATAATATATATTTTTGTTTTATACGTTTAATGGGAAGTTTTAAAACATGTTTGGACTGAATTCGTTCATGTTTCACGTTGATAAAATATTCCCACATTGTGGTATAAACTATAAATATATGTAAATTTAGGGCGTTTTTATATGTTTGCGAAATGTTCGCGTTTTGTATATTTCTGGGATAATGAATTAACCATATAGTGAATATGGAATGTAGCAATGTGTCAATTTGACGGATGGCTTAAAAAAAAAAAATAAATAAAAATAAAAAGTTCTTTAACACGGGTGTGTTAGTTTCGAAATTTTCAAATTTATGTCAACAACGTGATTTGATAGTTGTTACTTTATTTTGCTCTTTTAAATATTACACCCATTAAAAACTATCCTGAAAATATCGATAACTATATATATATTAATATACAGATAAATAAAACCATTCAATTTTTAATTTAAATGAAGCATATTATACATTAAGCGTATCTATTATACTACACAAAATTCTCGAAGCGTTTTACTATTCTACAATAGTGTTCTTCGAAACGAGGAAACAACGAAAAACAAAAATAATAAGACATTATTGTAATTCTAATAGCTTTCTCACTGTGCTCACCGAAATCTAAAAAGGATAAGCGCACTGAAGTGCATTCAAAAGATAACATTTGTACTTCTATATAATATAAGGACTGTAACATAATAATATTAGTCCACCGTATTCTATGAGTATTTTCGTGGGTAAATTAATTACTTAATAAGTACATTATATACGTTTAATTTAATATTTTTTATTGTTTGAAGTATATAGCCGTTTTTTTGTAGGATGTTATATTATATTTGATAGATGTGTCATCAAGAAGATAAAATCTAGGTTATTTGGATAAAAAAATTACATATTCTAAATTATAGTACATACCATAAAATCAAAAATATTTATATTATCTATAAGTAAAATAAAACAAGTTCAAATTATATTAAACACACTATATATTATTTAATATGAGAAAATCCCCATATAAAACGCCTGATAAAATAAGTTGGATTTTGGTATTCAAAATTATTCAATGGAACAAGAATTTTAAAATTACTTTTAAAAATAAGCGTTACGGTATCTATCATACATTGTCATATTGGCTATATGGATATCCCAAAAATAAATGCCGTAGCCAAGAGGAGGGCAAGAAGGGTTATTACCCTCAATGGACAATATAGGTAATACATTATGTATGTTATAGGTAGACGAACGTTAATGTGTATGAGACGTAATCATTCAAAATTTTTAGATATTTCTAATGCTCTCTATGCTTTTTCTAAATTTCCCCCTAAATTGTTATAAAACTGCTAAAAGAGAAAAATTTTGTAATTGCAGTAGTCTTATTTAAATTTTATCAAAAGATTTGTCTTCATTAATCTTCTTAGTAGATTATATAAGAAGAATATATGACGTTTTATGACTTAATGTTTATGTAATTTAAAAAAATATTTTCTTCTTTTTAAAATTTTTTTTTTTTCAAAATTAACTTGATTTCAAATTTTATTAGATTAAAAAAAAAACAAAAAATATTTTTCCTACATAAGCTAGAAAAAAGCTTAAAAATGCATACATACTATATTGAAATCCATAATCGGACATCAGGAAGTACGCGTAAACTAATTTTCTGCTTATTGGTTAAAAACACAAAAATACGTGGTGCTCTAACAGTCTTAAGTGTAAATCAAAACCACCGAAAATAAGCAAAAATTGTTATAATTTATCCAGAAACTTTAAATTAATACTGAATATTAATTATAGTATAAAATAAAGGTTAAAAAAATATCGAAAATGTTTTTATCATATTCCAAATATTTGTAAAAAAAAAATGATGTTTTATATATTGTATATATGTATACACTTTTTCTGGTTGAAATAGGGGATTAGAAGTTTTCGGGTAAAGATTTTTTTTGTTAGTGCCTTTTATACAGATCATTTTTCATTTAGTAGTTTTCTTAAGTGTAAAAGAAAACTACCATAAATATGCAAATTTATATAAATTTTAAAACAATATTACTCTTACTTTACTATAAAAAGTATTATGCTTTCAAATTTAAAATATTAATAAAGACCAATAGGATGTTATACCAAATTTATTGTACAATAATTATTGCTTCAATAATATTATAATTATAGAAGTATAGTAAGTAAATGAAAGAGTATAATTTGTTATTTGATGATGGATTGACCTATTTTTCTCATAAAAAATGGACACTTCATAATAATGAATCCTGGCTAAACTACTGCAAAAAAATCATAAATTAATATTTATAACCTAATAATAATAATAGCTAATATTTATATAATATTACTTTAATTATAGAGCAAGTGTTCTGAAGTGAAATGCTTACACAGAATATTTCTAAAATAAAACGGTTTTATATAGAAATTGTTTACATTATAGTAACATTTTTGTTATTTTATGATCATTAATATTTTTCATTTTATGGAATCGAAATATTAATATATGAGTAAATTAGACAATCTGTTTGAAAATCATAGAATGTCAAAAAATTTTTTCTAAGAACAGGTCATATTATTACCATGTAATTAGGTTTATAAAATTATGTTCAAACGCTTTCATTCGCTGTCACTAGTTACTAGAGTGAATGTTGATTGAATAAACGATCGTCCTTACAACAAAAATCATATAGTTACTAGAAAAACAAAAACCTGGAGGAGGTCTATACACATTCTATAAGATTGTTTTTCCTAATTTCCGTAAGTTCACCTGTCCTTACAATTCGTTATCACGGTTTTCAATATCACTATTTATATTTAAATTATTAGCAAAATTAATGATAAGACCAACTAGCTAATGTGAAATTTAATTCAATTTTCAAGTTTTAAATAGTTATAAGCAAAAATTAATTATTAATGATTAATCTGAAATATTTAAATATATTTAAAAGTATAAAGAAAGTTATATTAAATAAATAATTCAAATTTAAATCCAATACAAGAATTTTATTTTATTCATATTACATATTTTTTATAATAACAGAAAAAGAGATAATTGGAGATGAAAATGGATACTTAAAATAATTTGTTGAGTAATGAGTTAAATTTTTCAGTGTATTTTTTATAGTATAAGAACAATGTAATCATAATAGATATAGCTGCTACAATTACTTTGAACGAACAAAAATTAACTTACTCGCATATTTTTTCAACTAAATAGTTTCATAAGTTATGACTAGTAATATATACTAGATTAGTATAGTAGATTAGTATTAGTATATACAAAAATTAACCAATGAATTAACTTTTACTTATTATTATATCCACCCTTATTTTTGTCGTATTAAATAATAATATTTTCAAGACATTTTAAATATTTCTTTGCAGAATATTATAGGTATTCATTATATAAATACATATAAAATACCACAATCTTTTGACTGTTTTACTAAACAGGATAAATATTAAATTGGTTTAGAAATAGTATCTATATGTACTGCGTTTAGTATACTTTGCACGACGTTTAAAAATCCTACACATGAGATATTGTAGGTATATAAATAAATTATATATATATATATATATAGGTATTATGACGTGTATACTGCTGAATCAAATTATAGATTATTTTATGTGTATTATATTTTTTAATGAAAATAAAATTATCTTTTCGGTCCAGAAGCGTAAAAAAATCAAAACCCTACAAAATAAAAATGCACATTTATTTTATTTTTTTTTTTTTTTGCCGTAATAATTTCGCGTCCATCCATTTAGGTTATTGTGGTATATTCTACTGTGGTGTATTCTGCTCGTACGTGGTATATATTATTATTATTATTATATAGGTACAAAGCGGAAAAATTCAAACGATTTAATGTAGTGTAAAAGGTAGAAAATAATCGTAGGAGTTCCAGAGTCGTTTCGAAAAATAACTTTTTTCGACTAAATATAAAATTGACACGGTTCACCGAACTGTTAGTCGATATTCCGCATATTATCGTAACTACACGGATATAATAATATATATGTATTTCGTATACATATATATATATAGGAATTTGTTGTCGTATATATTATAATATATGCATAATATATTATATTATATACGACCGCCAATACAAAACGATTATGTATAGTCATATTTGATATTGTATATATACTCGTATATTATATATTATATATAAATATTTAACGTTAATATTCGATAGGCATAGAATTTTGAGAATATTTCCCACGAGAAATACTTTTAAAAGTGTAAGTTCAACATAAGTACCAAACGAATCTGAAATATACAAGATTTATTGTAATTATAGTTGCTCGTATCACCTAAAATAAATTTATAATATATACTTATATATATATATTATATATAAATAAATAAATAAATTGTTTCGTTGTGGACCATATAGGTGACCTCTATAGAAAATCATAAAAAACAGCCGTTAACAAAGTATAATACTCGTTTACACGTATGTTTCATGAATTTAGAGATAGGTAAGTAATTATAGTAAATATGCATGTATAAGAACAATGGCATATAAAGGAATTTTCTATGGGGGGGGGGATGAATATATTTTTTACAAAGTTTACTTCTAACCTCGAACCATTACAGTTTACCAACACTAACACTTATACAATAAGAATATATTGTGTGATACTGTTATCATCAAAAGAAAATATAATTGATACAAAAATATTTTCATTACAAAAACACTATAATGGCGAAAAGTTCTAAAAAAAAAAAAAAGGTCAAGGTAGGGATCTATCCCCCATATACCCCCTGTGTACGCCACTGTATAAAAACATAAATCCTAAAAGAATAAAATATATGCCGTCCAGATGATGCTGCAGACGATGGAGAAGTCGGTCCATATAAGTCGGACGTGACGATATTATATTATTGTTCTTATTTTTAATTTGAATATAAAGATAAATCGTTGAAATCGAAAAGCATTTCTATGAAGGATTTAATATATTAAATTTTAAATCGTTTTAGAAAATTGGTAACTATAATGGATTTTTTTGTTATATTTCTCATTTAATAAAATGTATATAGTTATAAAAGGTTGTTATCCTTCATATATTATAAGATTTCTGGGACTAAAATAAATTTTGAATCAGAAAAGCTTTTTATTCCAAATCCTTTTTCAGAATCCTATTTGATTTGAAAATTTGCTTAACACGTACAAATGTTGTATACATACGTGAAAAAAAACTTATCATTGTAAAACCAATACATTTTTCGCTTCACTCAAAATCTAAAAATATTTAATATTCATATTATTATTTATTTGTTTATTTTATATAATGAGCCTTAGATTTATTCTGACTAGTAATATATAATATTATCAATTATGAATGTAAAATTAATAAATGAGTAATTTTTTTCTATCTTTTGATTTATATATCTAAATTTTTATTTTCTTATGCATATTATTTGGATCAAGTGTTTATAGGTAGGTGCTTAAAGCTATATTTATTATTATTTACAATATATATAAATATATATATATATATACACCTAAATAATAGGAGTCCGAGGGTCCCTATAGGCTATAATATATAGATACTCATAGTTAAATCTTCAAATTTATTTTATTCTTATTCATAAATCTACTTTTTCAAATACAGGTGTAACATTAAGTATTATCCATTGAAGATTTTTTGAAATATCATTAAAGTCATTAGATCTTAAGTATAAATTTTTGTATAATATTGGTGTACAAAATTTAAAACACAATTTATGCACACTTTAATTCTCTACTTAACTGACTTTTTAAAAACTATTTTCAATAACGCAAATATCGATGTTATCTTGCCATAATTAAATTACGAGTAGTGAATAATCTAATTCAAATTATATGAAAATGTATAATTTAAGTAGGTATATTTAAATTTGAAATGTTGATTTCACGTCAAATGTCAAAAAAAAGTCAGATTAAACCTGAAAATATGTTTTCAATTAATAGTATTATCATCTTGGGGAGCATCGTCTTATGTGATTTATTTATAGTTCGTAGTTTTACGGTAAAACAATTTATTATTAAAATATATTTCAAGTGGTGTTCGCGCGAACGGAACGTGTAGGTACATAATATGCATAATATTATTGATGATGAAGTGAGTTATATCGACATGAGTTATTTTCCGTCATAAATTTTTTGACAATTCATATTTCGTTTTAAGGAACTCTTTTTTGATTCACGATCGTCTTTGAAAATTCACGATTGAGTTTACTTTGGAATCCTCCAAAAATCCAGACATTTTAGTGCAATATACTAAATATAATATATCTGTAAGATATTTTATAATTTAAGAAAAAAAAATATGTATTTTTTAATAAAATTTGAATTTATATTAGTGTTACGTGATTTTCGAATTTGAATTTTTATACATTTTATAATTATTATAATTATATAATTTTAATATACATAATATACATTCTATCCGTATATCAATAGTTAATTTATAATTTTTAAATTTTTTTAGTAAGTATAATGTAGGTATATAATATATAGAACAAAATACTATATATTATACCTAGGTATTATTGCTTTCCAAAACACCTATTCGAGAAATTCATACAAACCTCATAACTTCTTTAGAATTATTTTCCTTTACAATTTAAATATTGTAAATATTATTGATAAATAATTTAATGATAATATACTATATATAATAATATAGTAACGTGGGAAAATTAAAAATATTTTTTTCCAACATTAATTATGTAGGTATGTATAATAATAATAATAATAAAATAATTGTATAGAATGCAATGATTTATCAATAAATTTAAACTTAATGACAGTTGTATCAAGTGAATGACATATCCAAAGTGTTTCGATACTTTAATATTTTTTTTTAAATTTATATAAATGTCTTTATTATAATCGGTAATAGTTTTCCTTTACACTTACGCCGAAAATATCAAAAAAATACCTTTCGGAAATTCCATTCTAAAATAATCAAACAAACTCTTTATCATAAAACTTCTACTCGAAAAGTTTTTTGCAGAAAAAAAAAACGTTATTGTAAGATCTAAAAATTATTCTCACTTTGCCTAGAGTCTAAAAAATCAAATAATATAGGTATATAAACATTTACGAATAACTATTTTATGAAATTAATTTATATTATTTACTAAATTACTACGTGTCCCTATACTTAAACACTTTACATTTGTGAACTTCAGGTTAAAATGTGTTACAGAATAGAGTTTACTCGAATAAACCATGGTCTCATAATTTCATAAATTGTTTGTATGCAGTTAAAACAAACACTAAAACTTCCACTGTTTGGATGTATGAATTTTTTAATAGTTTCAATGATAATAAAACTATTATATTGTATTCGGTTAATAAATTTGATTTTACTTCTAAGATCAACTATAAATTAATCATGATGTCAAATATAAATACATATTAACATTTTTAGTATTAAAAATGCATTTACCTAGGTAAAATTGACAAACAATCGAAAATGTTTAATTAAAATTACTAAAAAAAACCCCAAATATTTTATATATATATATATATATATATATATATTATTATTATGTTATATTTACGGAGGCGTATATGAGAGGTCACCTAATGGTTTGAAATCACATTTTAGGGAGACTCGTGAAAGTATATAATATGTATATATATCTATTATTTTCTGACTTTGAAATTAAATTACGCTATACATTATGTACATATAAAGAAAACGCTATACATTCAATGGCATTGAAACTGATTCTACTTCATAGTTACATTTTCTTTATCATATTTATCATAAAACCAAAATTTAAAAATAATTCAATAGATGATAATATTTACTACGAATGAACAAAATGATTTTTGTGTAATTTTTTTAAATTGGGAAATTTGACATTTTTAAATTAAACGTTTAATAATGGATAATGAGTGTTGAGGGTCATCATTATTGTAATATCTAAAACTCATTCCATATAATAGTTATACTTATATGTATTTATTTGTATTTGACATCCAACATATGATTAATTAAATTTGAACCTAAATTTGATTACAATATTTTACATAATATATTGTTAAAAAACGACGTTTACGGATCAAAATTTGCGTATGAAACATGACAAGGTAATATATATTATGGTTATTACGTGTTATAAATAATATTGTATTTATAATTTAATTTTGGAGTCATATATAGAAATATTATGCTTATCTTTATTTTTGTTAAAACAGGGAAGTAACGAGTTACAGAGTTAGTAAATAAAAATGATTGGTGTTATTAAAAATCATTTATACGTCCAGTTTATAATAAGTTTAAATATTAAAATTTAGGTTTTAAGTTACTTTTTCAAAATACATTTTAACTTAAGGGGACGTAGTACCTGACAGCAACATACACTTAGTATCATAGTAAAATCGGGTTTTGTATTACAATTTTGTGAACATTTGTCTAATTTTAAGATATTGTGATCTATTATCATGATTAATAAAAATACAATATTTTTTATGACATGTAAAAATTATTTTTTCGATAAATATAATTTTATGTTTTGTACAAGTGTAATGTGTATGAATAATGTAATGATTAAATTATGAATATTTTGCTTAAAAGTTAATTTATTGAAAATATGATTCCTACATGTCATAGGTTATCTTATTTTTATTAACTATGATAATAGGTTATCTTAAACTAAAATCAACCAATTGTTCACAAAATTGAAACAACTAATCCCAATTTTACTATGTTGTGCGTGTGTCAGATAAAGTCAACTGAGTCAGGTTCTACGTCCCCTTGAAGTATCGTATATCTACACGTAATATGCTATTTTTTATGAAGTTATAAGTTACCAAGAATAACTATTTTATATATATCTAGTTACTTTTTAAAATGCTGTTTACTTTTCATCATTAGATTGTCATAACGTTATTGTACTCTATGATTCTTGAGTTCTTGTGTTATGATTTACTTTATATAGCAAGCTGCCCTTATTGTTAATATTTAAAATATATTTACTTGAGTAAAATTAACAATTATAATTAATAAATACTGCAAACAAATAATATATAATTTAAACTAATAACTTGTTAATTTTATTTATTAAGTTATTTATTTAGAAACACAATTTTAATTATTAGATAATCCAGTTACTATACTAACATTTTACTACTATATATTATTATATAGTAAATTTATTGAAGTATAAATAAAATCATTGACTCTAAAGACCGGTATTGAATAATATACTACATTATATATTGTTTATCAAACACCAACAAGAAAAACAATATAAAAATCCAAGATGCCTAATGTATTGATATAACCAGAGGATTTGTTTCCGTGTGTAGTTTTCTACGTAATTATTGTAATTTATTATTTATTATTTTGGTTTTTTTTTTATTTCTAAACTTTATGTGATTAAACGGCAACGGCATACGTTTAATACTTTTAAATGTTATTATAGTTATTTTTTCGTTTATACATTTTGAATGCATTTACAATTAGAAAATGTCTTTACTCTAAAACATCTCATCGATTTTTACATATTAAAACATAAAATAAACATCGATCGCATATTATTATAGTAAAACCTTCGCTCGGTTCAGTATCTAAAAAAAAATATATGTATAATGTATATATTATTATATTATGGCGAAAATGGAGATCGAATCACGTAATAATTGAATGTTATATTAAAAATATGTTTAAAGAATTTTAAACATAAAATAGATTAAATTGTATATAAAAAAATTCGAGAGTATAGACGTATAAAATGATAAACGTAATTTGGAGGCCCTGGTGGCTAACCCTCACTTGAAAATCAATCTTATACTCCTCAAATGTATATATTTGAGAAATGAGATATATATTTATTTATTATTATTATTATTTAAATTAAAATAAATAAAACTGCAAGATGGAACACGGTGCAAATCTTCACATAATTCTCTTCGACCACTATGTTCATATGTAAACAGGATAAAATTATCCTATATATAGGATAAATATATCATATATTTTGTGTATTAACACAAAATTATCAGGTAGGTGTATATAAAAAAGCGAATTAATACACAATTATTACTTATTATCAGGAAATAATAGAATAGTTTAGAACTGTGAAGTTATTGTAATTACAGCAAGTTAAATAATACTAAATTAATGAACATTTATCCACCTAATTACCTAATCACATTAGTTACTTTAAAATAAATTTTAAATCCGAATGGATTTTTAAAATACAAAATCTAAAACATCAAATTGAAAACAAACTTTCCTATTTATATTACATTTAATAAAACCATATTGCTTTAGATTTTTACTATATAATAATATGAGAATACAATAAATCAACAACCCTATTTATTAATTTATTAAACTCGTGGAACATATAAATATATTCATATTATGCAATTATTACTATTAAATATAAACAAATATTCAAATTTGCATATTTTACATTTTAATCACGAGTACCTATATATCATATATATATATATATATATATATCATATATATATATATATATATATATATCATATATATATATATATATATTCATATAAGATCAAATAAATAATATATAAGTGAATTTGAAAATATTTTTCCTAGAGTTTTTTTTTATAATCATAAAATTCCTAATAAAAATCCTCGAAAATAAGTCTTAAAATACTTAAATTAAAATACTTTGTTAATTAATTTTTATAATATAATATTTGCAGAATTTGAAGTCTGAAACCAAAGATACAAAATTACCAGCAAAATCACTTCCAAGTCTATAACCTACCAAAATAAACATTAAAACAATTGCATAATCAATAAATATTATTAAAATATATTCGATTTCAATAAAAAGGGAAAAAAATCATAAAATTGGAATTAATTACCTGTATTTAGTCCACAAAATTATAATATTCGATAATATTCACATTTACAATTTAACTATGTGAGTTTATATAGATCTTGATGGAACACAGTACATTATCATTATTTTAGACAAAATAATTTTTATACAAATATGTCTTTATGATTTTAAATTATTTTTTATAATAATATTTCAATAAATACAAGTTTTATACAACTGTATACTTTGAAACTATAAATTATAAAATTTTACTGAATATAATTAGAGTTTTAGCATTATATTATTACAGTTTGAAAGGTACATTTTTAAATTCAATTGAAAGTGAGCGTTTTTTCAACTATACCTTTTTCGTTTGGTACGTGCAGATTCATATCTACAAGCTCTACAGGATTTCATGAAGTTTTGTCACTATAAGTTAACATTTTTTTTTTTTTAAAGTCGTGTTTCTGAGGGAAGTATTTTATGTAAAACTAAGATGAATATTTAGTAAATAATAACTGTAGGTACATATTTACATATTTAAGTATTGTGTATGATATATATAGCATTCACCATAAAAAAAAAAAAATTAAAAAAAAATAAAGAAAATAGAATATTTTGATTTATTTAATTATATACCTAGTCAGTTATTAGTATAAAATAATAAAAATGGTTTTAAATTTTCAAGACTAGGCTTATAAGCGTTAAAATAGTTTGGTTTATAATAATATTTGGTTAATAAGTTCCACTTTTAGTATTTATATTATATATACTATATATTATAATAATATAATAATAATATTAGTATTGAAATTAAAATAATCTGATCTAAAGGAAAATTTTAACTGTCTTAATTTTATATAGATACTGTACTTACAATAAAATAATACTACTACTTAAAATAATTTTCAATTCAAATTATAAATATATAAAAGCATTTTAATTGTTTAGAACTTTGTTTGATATTTTTATTGTTCGTTAGAAAATTTTTAATTTAAATTTTCAACTAATTTAGTTGATTTTCTTATTTTTTAATTCACATTTAATTTAAGAAATTTAACTTGAAAAATATTACTTTACTCAAATAAAAATGAAAAATTTTGAATTTTCTTAATACCCAAACAATAACATGCTAAACTTTAAATCTTAACATATTCGGGAAATCGAAGATGGTTCTTGATCGAAGATGGCTACGACACTCGAAAGTTATGGGATTATGTTTAGGATCGAATTAATAATAATAACCAGCTTGCACCAGAGAACAGACTCCATTAATTGCTACCTTGGAGTCTTACTCAACTCGCATAACTGATTTTCCCTTGATTTTCAATATTAACTTATAGTTTCATTATTTAAAAAATTATATTTATGAGAATTATAGTTAATTAAGCTTAGGAAAATCTTTATAATTTTATTTATAAGCACATAATTTATGAAATAAATTCATAATATAAAAAAAAAAAAATCAGTTAGCTTGACACCCTTGTGAATATATATACGAATATATTGTAGGATATTCGTTTTTTGTTTGCTTATTATAGGACAAAGGTAGATTGTAGGATAACTTTCAAAGTAAAATTTCTTTGACTTTTAATTTTTTTAGATTTTTAAGGTTTTTCATTCCAACATACTTATATTTTTGGAATATTTAAATGTATTTTTAGGTTTTTAAATGTAGAATAATTGAAAAAAAAAATAGAAATGTCAAAAGATTAATAAATACACCTGGTGTGAAATACCCTATACCCCACAAATAAAACTATTTTAACTAGACATAAAGAGAAAAAAAAATAAAAATAGTTAACACAAAAATCCTAGTCTTACTATAGCGTTATCCTATATAAGCTCGATAAAAAATTAGCCCTTATAATCCTCATACTCTATGCTAATTTGTAAATGCACACAAACTAATCGTTATATATAAAGCGAAGATAAACAAGTTAAAAAAAAATAGTTAACATACATTATAATACAAAAACTTTCGATTAAAAAATAAGTTAACAAAAATTAAATCTCAAATCGGTTAGTTAAAATTTAAGATGAAAAAAATATTAACTAAGCTCATTTAAACAAATAAAAATTAATTTTTTTTATTTGCTAAAGAAAAATCAGAATTTATTATATAACTCGATATGTATTAAAATTGTACAAAACTCAACTATACCTATAGGTTAAGTGATTACAATGAAAATTTAAACTATTTATGTGTTACAATTATTAAATAGTTAAAAAAACAATAACCTAAATAAATATTAACTTATTATTATTTTAATTATAACTTATTATATAGTTAATGCTACTTTCAATAAAATATACATCTTTTAATGTTTTTTAAATTATTATTATGCTTTATATTATTAAAATAACTGTATGGATGATATTTTTCCTGCAAACACAAGAGGTCAACAGTTTCAATCATTACCATAATAATGACACTGGGTATTCAAGAGGATTATCAAAATTCTAAATATTCCATACATTTATAATTCTGTTAGCAACTACAATTAAATTTAAATGATTCATTAAAATGCAATAAAATGTAGTTAATACCAAAATACACCAAACATTTTAGCGGGTCTTGTCTTTTGTAGTTCTGTGCAGTACATTATATAGCTGATATACTGTTATAATTATAACAAGTAAATAAATACATTTAAGTAATTATATTCTATTTCTATCTCTATTTCTGTTTTTTTTTTTTTTTTAAATAGGTCGTCTGGTTTTAATTTTAATATGCGGTGAATGAAGGAATTTCATTTAAACTATATACCACATCTTGCGAAGACGAAAGAAAAAATATAATTAGGGTGCAAATATAACACTGTACATTATTGTACTATGTATACACAGTTAATTTAGGTTCCATTCTTTACATTTGTTTATTTAAAATAAGCGCAAAAAAAAAAGCAAAATAGTAACAATAATAAAATCCCGCATAATTATATAATATGTACAACAGAGAAAAAAAAAATGAAAAAGTACAATTAAATTACAGCATAAATTTAGTGTTCACCGATGTCACAATAGCTTTCGTGGTTCGAGCTTAACGTCTTGGGATGATCCTGCAGCTGTTGTATTGCATTAGCACGCATTCTCTCTTCAAAAAATTCAGAGTTTGAATTCGAAAGCCTAATATGAGTATTATTATCACTCTTAATAATTTATTTTCAATTAGTTATTTTTTATTTGAGTTAAATTTAATGAAATTGATGAATTTATTTCTCGTATTTCATCAAATTAAAAATAAAAATTATTGTACGAAATACAATACCTATATATAGGTATATATAATGTATTAACTTTTCATAAAATGACCGAGCTCGTAAAAACTTTTGATTGAAGTCGCCACGTGTTAATATTATTTGATTGGTCTGAAATTATATAAGGCTTATCTTGAAACCTACAGCTCATAGACTAAAAAAATTATACGCGCAAAATATTTATATTTCAAAAATAAGTGACACGCCAATATATAAAGTTTCAAACACGTCTATTACTAATTTAATTCTAATAATATTGAAAAGTGATTACGGAATTTTATTCCAATTAGTTCCTAAATTACCATTATGGGTCCATTATTATAATTTTTTTTTATATATATTACTCTCTTAGCAGTTTCAACAAAACTTCTCCAGGCTTTCCGGCCTACGGAGTCTTCAAGTCTTTTGGATTCATCAACCGTTCTTATGTTTTCTTTTATCCTTTCCTACCACCGCTATCAAATTAGAAATAAAACACTATTGATTTTTTTTAATTAAAAATAGATGTAGGTATACGATAATGCATTTTAATTTTACGAGTTCGAGTGTTGTGATCGATTAATTTCAATGTATTTTGACCCGGAATACTAGCAATCGTTATTCTTACCGTGCCATAAAGTCGAGGTGCCCGGGACAGTTTTCCAATGTCGTGCGTTATTTAAATAAATTTAATATGGAAAAAAATAATTTCACGTAATTATACACGTATTGAATATAATTATATAATATGTAATGTATATATATATATAAATATTATTAATGTCGTAATACAAAAATAAAATATTCTTTAAACATATGCAGTCTAATTACTATAATAATGAATGAAGTAAATTTGAAAACAAAATTTAAATTCATTAAAATCAATCGTCTCCTGAGAACTAGTCATTTTTAAATTTTTTTCTTACAATATATATAATTTTTTTCAGTTCGTTTAATTACTGCAGGCTTTCTCGCAGACACGATACAATTATTTACAATGTATAATGTACAATATATGTAATATTGTATTTACAATGTAAATACAATTATTTACAGTTATAATAATAATGATAATAATAATAATTAATAGGTAGGAAATATGTAGTATGTACTGTAAAAAATAACAACTCAAAAAAAATTTTATTTCTCGGATCGAAAGAGTTAATAATAAGAGAATGTATAATATTGCATAATACGTATATAGTGACATAAATATATACGAGTAAATATATCGTGTGTCTATGGAAACAAGGAACACTAATTCACCGATAAATATCGTCGTGAGTAAAACGCTCCTGCTGCTACTCGAAGAGTACCTAAACATCGCGTGGATTAACTGGAGATTTTTAATTCCCGGTAAATTTAATTTTAAAAAGTATTAGTTATTATTTATACATCGACTTATATCGACTTGATGATCCCTTTTTGATAACTCATTAGTATGACTCATAACTCAATTTAAACGGAGAATACCTATACGTACTTTACGTAATGTTTTAATGATTTATCGATATAATACTCGTATATACCTACTATGAAAGTGTTCATAAAACATAATATATAATAATTTATAGTTAGGTAAGTAATTGGTGAAGATATGTATACCCACTTATTTCGTTTGGTAAAATATTAAACCGTCGGTTGGAAAAAATCGCCGGTTATCTGGCTAATATTTACTCACTGATAAATTTACACTGAACCAAATATCATTGGTAGAATTAACAATATGCAATAATCAAATTTTAACGAATGAATATTTGTTGAATTAATAAAATGTATGTATATAGGTGTTGTTAAATAAATGAAAAATGTGTTTACAATAACAAATTTCACAAAATATATGTCTTAATTCAATAACAACTATTTATAAAATTAATACAGAGATTTTAATTATAATAAAATATGTTATTAAATTGAAAAAATATTCTGTTTAAATTGACTATTTTGATTAAAAATCGGGTGTTTTACCTACGAAGAAGAAGAAAGAAAGAAACACAAAACATTTATAATTGAATTAACAAACATTTTATTGGACATATATTAACAATAACCATATTATTAAATTAGTCTAGATTTTTTATGAAATCACAGAAATATTTGGTTCAGTGTACTTAGAAGAGTTATAATCCCTTATTTCTGAATTGTTTTTTTTTTTTTTTTTGACAAAAAATTGCTGGTCATTTATTCACTTATAAATTTAAATGGGGCAGTTAAAATCGCTTAGTCTAATCGGCAATTTAAACTCCCCGGCGATTTTAACTGGGGGGGCGTTAAATTTCAAAGGAGTTTAAATCGCCTGTTAGTCCAGGCAAATTTGACTGCCGGCTAAATTAACTACCCCCAGTCGAATTCGCAGGGGAGTCAAAATCGTGTGTTAGCTCAGGCGAATTTGACTGCCGGCTAAATTAACTGTCCCGGACAAATTCGCCGGGGAGTTAAAATCGCCTGTTACACCGGTTTTGATTAACGTTATTTTTGTTTTTTGGTATCGATTTTTACATTTCATTCGGAATTCGTAGTATTTCGTTTATTTTTGGTTTTGAAATGAAGTTTTAATCCGTGTTTGCAAGATAAAAATATAAAAATCTCAAAAGTATACAATAATATCCTTAATAATAAACTTCAGTGAAGTCCAATGGCGAATAATTAGCGCGATGATTTTACAGTTATTTATGTAAATGTATTTATACGACCGAAACAAGCGAATTAATTAAGCAACGGCTAAAACTAAATTAGTTTAACTATTGAATGTAGATGATTATAGTTTTATAAAAATTGTGTATAATATAGGTATATGTGTAGTGTATTATAAGTGGGGATTGAGCAATATCGTTGGAAACCGTTAGGGTACCTTTATGTTATTATTTTATTCGATTAACGCGAGTTGGTTAAGAAACGTAATAAAAATGAACGTGAAATTTTGTCACGGCAAACCTTTTAACAGAATTGTGCCTGAGGTACTTAAGCTAAATGTAAGTATTACAAAAAAAAAAAAAAAACCAAAGAGGAATAGAAAGGTCGAAATACTGTTTATTTGGCCGGATCATTTAAAACTTTACTATCAGCTGATAAGAAAATTACGTATATAAGAAACTATATATATATATATAAAGTATAGAATATATAATATGTATAGGTACGTACCTGCAGTAATGCAGGAAAATAGTATTGCAGGATATATATTTATTATATCGAACGGAAAAGTTTTTATATCCTTCGAAAAGGACTATGAAGTCGGGTCTAGGAGGCAGTTTGTCTATATATAATATATATATATATATATATATATATATACTTTAAGATTTCATCTATTGCATATTATACCTAATATATTTAAATATATTTATGTATACTATTATTTACACTATAAAAGCTTATAAGATTGAGCTTAAGTCTGTTTTATTGCCAATTCAATATATTGTATTACAAAATAAAATAAATACAAAATGGTTACAGAAAAACAAAAATGCATTTTATGTAATAATTTAATATTTAAGTAACAAGTATAAGTGATTAATTTTGTACTAAGTATGAAGTTTTTTTTTTTTTGGACAATTTTTATGATTACAATAATAATTAAAAGAAAAATTGTGAAGTATGATAATTTCAAAAATGTAGTCGAAGTAGATTTTAAAAAAGTGATGTTTTAGAAGATTAAAATATTTTAGAAATTCAAATTATAGTTGGGTTAGTTTTAAAAATATTAAATAAATAGACTAAATCGTCTTCCCTGAATATCCACAAAATATATTGTTGCTGTCATAAAATTTTAACTAAAATTATGATAAAATGAGTAATTATTACATACATCATGTAATATGTTTTTCATCATGTG
Organism: Pemphigus obesinymphae; assembly: GCA_025469235.1. Classification (NCBI taxonomy): domain Eukaryota; kingdom Metazoa; phylum Arthropoda; class Insecta; order Hemiptera; family Aphididae; genus Pemphigus; species Pemphigus obesinymphae. The sequence continues at coordinate 19,417 of JAIPRL010004178.1, forward strand.
GAACTCAGTTGAAAATTAATTTTTTTTTTCTATATCATTATTTTTCTACTTAATGTATGTTGTCTGAGTAAGATATTTTGACTCGAATTTAATTTAATTTAATTTTATTTATAATAAGTACTTGTGCATTTTTCTAATAGTAAATTAAAGACTCAATTCCACAAAAATATTTACTTTATTTTGATAACGACTGTCGTTATTGTGTACTGAAGATTGTAACTTTGTTACTGAAATACGTATTTACCTAAATAAAGTAAATATTTTTGTGGAATTCAGTCTTCAATTTATTAACATTTAATTATAGTTAAAACTATATTATAATCTATAGTGTATATTTAAAAACATTAAAAGTTAAATTCTATAACTTTAACAGTTGGTTTATATAATATCTTTTCCCGAAGTTGAAATATTTTTAATCTTGCAAAATATTGTACAGAATTAGTTACTAAATTTAATATCAATTTAATATTATATTCAATAATAAAATAATATATATTTTAAACTACATTTTTTTGAACTTCCAAAATACGTCATATTTCCCGCAATAGACTATTTCTATCAAATCCTGCATAAAAATATAATAACAATATAGGATTCTCCTGTCAGTTCGGGCAATACATTGGTGCAGGGACTAAAACTGTGTGCAATACGACACACATTGTGTAATACGAAATGCTAAGTGTGTAGTACGAAATTAAAAAGTGTATTGAAGCTCTATTCTCTAAATTATGATATTTGTTTTTAATTTTAAATTTTTTTATTAAATTATCTTATTTAAATATATTTAAAAATAATTCCAAGATGTATCATCAGCAAAATTTAAAATACCAACAGTGTCAAGTAGCACGTACGTTTACAACTATTGTAGACTATCATATATTTCATAGATAATAAAGGTACTTTTATCTTCAGAAAAGGAAACCCGCTCGCTTATAAACTTATATTTAAATTTAAATTTGTATCTCAATACAATTCCCATTTTTATAATTGTATAAATAGTCTATTTATGTGTTAAAAATGTAATAACTCAAAATAATTTTATACACATAATTAAAATAACCTATTTAATATTTATAATGAATATACGTTTTTATAACATAAATGAACACTTTTGATTTTTATTTTCTGATGAGCTGATTAAAACATAACTCCCCTCCAATCAATAACTAAAATGAAGCCACTGAAGGGAGAGGGTGACAAAATCCTAAAGTGTGCACTACGAAATATATGTATTTTAGACTCTGCATTGGTATATTTTTTGTTTTTGTTTTATTAGTATTTTTTTGCATTAATAAAGTACATGTGATGCACTAAGTATAATCATTCCATACTTTGCCCTTATAAATTATCCTGTATACGTCTAATTGTAGAAGGGGGTGGAATGCCCGAGAAAAAGACTTCAAGGTATACCCATTAATTTCATTATATCCATATATATGTATCCTTATTAGTTTTAATTTTGCTAACCCTTTTTTGAGGTGAATAAAATATCCAAAATAAGTATATACGTACGTACTAAATTATATAATTTAAGATATCTATGAAACTATACTCGATCGAATATTACATACCATACATGAATATTTTCATAAAAATTACTTAAATGTAAAAAGTGTTTATCATTAAAAAAATAAATACATATTCGCCATTAATCATTTTTTAAGTAGTATCTATAACAAAGTATTATAAACAACTCGTAATACTTAAGTATAATAAAATATATTTAAAAACATAAATTTAAGTACACGCATAATTGCTGGTTGAAAATTAGGCGTTGAACATAATTATATTGAATCGTTCTGTATGTATAAATGTGTTGTTCATTCGGGTAAATATAATATTTATATAGAAACGAAATAAAATCGTTTAATGCATTCCCATAATAGGTACTATAAAGGTTACTTTAAAAATAAAAATAAACTTAATATATCCGAGTGCTTTTTCAATAATATTTAAAACGAAAAAAAAAACCGGACAATATTCGAACGTCAGTACGCCAACGTTATGGATGGACAGAAGGACGGATAGGTTAAGTACATAAACGGAATATGTATACGTATATGAAGACTGCTGAGTCTATTGCTGTAAGGTCACCGCTTTGAACACAATATAATAATATGATAAATCGCTGACTTCGAAAAAATATCCCAATAAAAACTCAGTTTAATAATATTGCGTACATGGTTAGGCTTTCCAAATTTTCAACGTTCATGTATATTACGCGAACAATAATTAATATTATGAAAACAAATTATCTCGATTTGTAAAACTATAACCTCGTGTATATTATTGTTAAATATAGGTTATTAACTTATCAATCTTAATCTATCATATCGAAACATATAATTTATATATTATTATTTATATACACACCATGACGAAATAACATGGTATGCTAGAAACTGAGTTCTGCGCATGGTGCCTATCGGTCCACTTATCATAGGTAATTATTATTGCCATTATTTATTTTGATTAAATATGTTCAATTCTATAAGCATTAAATTTATTTATATACTAGCTTAAGTGCAACACCTATCGGGTGCAATTCCTTGTAAATGTAACTCCTTTTAAGTGAGTCTACTTGTAAGTTCAACACCTTTTGAGTGTAAAACCTTGAATTTGTAACCCCATTTGGATATGACACCTTGAAAATGTAACTTCTTTTGAGTAAAACACAACATAAGTAGAATTACTTTTTAGTGTTATTCGTACATCTCGTGTTATGAATGTAATCTATGTAATTTATCAGGATCCGGAATAATCGATGACCGAAGTATTTTCAGAAATAATAATGTTAATTAATTAATTTTAAAAATATTTCGCCTGTGGCGAAATTTGGCATTCTCTTTCTAGAAGATAGTCTTTCACACATAAAGTGTTTCTGTTATAGATTGACAAAGTAGATATATAATAATTCAAAAATTTATCGAACTTACTATTCTCAAATTTTTATAAAAACTCGAAGTAACGGGTTTCACACAACATACATAAATTATATTTAATACAAATTTCGAAAAAATACCACAATAATATAATATAGTAGGTACCTACTCCACATATGTGAATTCGATCGGACGTCTCGAGTTTTTATACGTGTGGAAATATTTGAAAGTCCTCCTGATAAAAGTTCACCCGAATGTATTAATATAAATATGATTAATATATTGTGAAAAATATTAAGAAAGTCCCGACGATTTGAAGTTCACTACTATGAGATATAAAAAAATATAGTAAAGGTAGCTACCTAATATGTTAATGAGTTGGTCGGACTTACTGTTCTCGATGTTTTATAAAACTATTGTCCCCACTGGGAATGGAAGTTTACAAATGTCCGAAAAACAATACGAATTTGCCATAGGGTATTATAATATAGGTACTCGGTACAATATTATACGTAGTTCAAACAAACAGAAAAACATATAATAAATATAATGATAAATAAGTACTTAATAATAAAAGTTGCAACGATAAGAAAATGTATTAAGATTTGGTTCACATATCACATATAACGGATAAACCTTAAACACTCTTTATTTTTGCGGACGTCTAGATCGAGAAAAAAAGGCGAAAAAAGTAAAATCGGCATCATAAAATTCGAACCGGTGAACCCGTATCAAAAGTTCGTTTAACAATTGACGCCCTATATCACCAAGTTATTTACTAGGATGATAATATGGTCTACATTTTTCGTATTTAAACTATTCAGATAGCGGATGGTACCGTATTTCGACTCATAATATACATACCTACAAATATTGGGAATGAACGTCTCAATCTTACAGAGACGAAGAAATGTTCAGTTGGGCGTTAAAACGTCCGGGTAATCCGATTCTGACATACACGGCATTGGAAAACGTCGGAAAAAGGTCGCAAATTCCGATTTTGGGTTTTCGGGATGATAAGACAACGGCGTGAAAAACGCTGAAACGATAAGAAACGGACGGCGGAATGGTTTTCTTCGATGCGATCTATAGAGTGAACACTGAGCTTATACAGTGTGTACCTAAACTTCATGTCTTCGGAAAAGTCGAAATACGGAAGAACGGAAAACGGAAAAATCGTAAATCCAAAGCACGACGGCGATAAAAACGGAAAAGAAAATACTCACGCGGCCGCCGGTACGAAAAACAGTCAGCCGATTTAAATAAAAAACCTAAAGTTTTCTCTTCCACGAAAAACCGTCTATTCGGAGTTAGCGTTTCATATAAAGAGATTACTATATTGAAAAGACTGCAGATAAGACCGAGTGACGTCAGAGGTTCTTGGCATAATTGATAAATTATATTTCATTCCATGACAACTCGTACCGTTCTCAAATTCGTTCATGTTGCTGGCATACCATGTTATGTCGTCATGATACACACCGAAGATATATGGAATAAACTAGATAGCTAACTGTTGCATAATTCCTGTGTAGGTGTTTAATTGAATCTATTATTTAAGCAAGATTAATGCGCAATATTCTAATAATATATCAATGATTATTTCCCGTCGTTGAATTTATTACGAAATTTTTTAATCATTATTTAAAGACAAAATACTAGTTAAAATGTCTAGTTTTATGTTTTCTAAATCAATTTTAACCACAAAAATAAAAATTGTTATTTTATAAGCTTATTTATACATTTATGATAATGTACATTGGGTTTCGGGTCCTAGAATTTTTAGGTACATTAGGTTAAAAGGTGTTATTTTCAGTTCACTTCCAAGGCTACGGAGTAAAATATATAATCCAAAAACGTTATTTGACTTTCTGGAAACGAATTTTAAATATTAATTCAAAACATTAATAAATAAAGATTATTGAGTACTATTGAAGTTCACTAGCAAAATATAATAAATTATTATAGATTATATACACATAAGGCAATACATGTGATTAAATCGTATATAGGTAAATATTCCGTAATATAATTATGTTGTATAAGGTACATTCATCTTCAGTTTCTGGTAAAAGTATTATACCTATCTATGCTTTAAAACAGAACTTATACAGTTGAACATTCTTCAATTGCCGGACTGATTTTTAAATCATGGAAGATAATTAATTGTTAGTGTATTTTTATTTTGTAAAAACCAATCCCAGATAGCTAAATTATTTTAATAAATGTATAACATATACGTAATTTTTGATCCAAAAAAACCAATTAGAAGATAAGAATTATTATATTAACAGAGATTGAGTTTTCATTTCAAAACAGATTTGACCTATTATTATTATATTATTTTATATTTTCGCAGTTCAATTAAAATAATAATTTTAACGATAGGGAAAAATATTAGAGAAATGAAAAAACATACCGTCCCCGCCAATTATGTGATCAATGTATAGAAATATTGTAACATTTTGGTAGTTAAAAAAACGAAGGTTATACAGCAGTGGCTATTACCATAACCATCGTTTGATTACCATAGACTTAATAGAACAATATAAATTATAGAATAAACCGATATTTATTTAAACGAAATTACCAAGTTTATATATTGTAATAGCCATGGTTTATCTTCGGGAAAACTATATATTATATTGTTTTAATATTGTACCGGCGCGTAGTTATAATTCACAGAGGTCAGTATTATAGGTATAATAAACGTTGTGAATATAATATTGTAAGGTATGGTTTGAACAAACTGCAATTTGCCGGAAGTCGGTTTAATTAGAAAAATTACTTAATCAAACGTTATATATATATATATATATATATATAATATAAATCTTTAAATTAAATTGAAACGTAATTATCTGTATCACTAGAGGGGTAGGTGAAACGTCAAAATGTCAAATTTCATTATATCCGCAAAGACGAAGAAACACAGAGAAAGAAAACGAAGATTGGCTTCATTAGGTTAGATTTGAATCTATCGAAACTTTATGAAACCGAAAAAAATTATCACTCTAAATAGAGATAATTATAAAAAAAAAAATATAAAAAGGAAAAGTAATGTAAAACGTTTAAAATGTCTCTTGCATAATTTTTACATTGATAATAATTTACATATAAATTAAAATTCATACTAAATAATAAATATACTTCGAGAAAAAATATACGCTCGTGTGTATAAAATATTAAAATGTATATGTAATATTCAACTTGACAATTTAATGGACAAAAATATGAATAACTATTATTCATATTCTACTACTTATTGTACAGCTATATATTACAAACGTTTTTCTAAAATATTTATCACTATATTAAGAGGATGTTACACTTGCATTTGTTGTCTCTGTCTAACAGATAATATAGCAAAATCACACTACGCAAATTAAAATTTTGGCATTTAGGTTGAATTTAGAGTATAAACACCTATTACAAAATTTAAAGCGAGGAATATTTTCGAGTGAGCCTCATGGGCATTTTGTAAAATATCGTCTGACGAAAAAGTTAAAGCTATTTAAAAATATCAAAAACTAAAAATGCTGTAACTTTTTTTTCTGAAAATATTATACAAAAAGCCCATTAGGTTCACTCGAAATTATTCTTCTCGTTAAATTTGATAATAAGTGTTTAAGCTCTAAATCTAACCAAAATGCCATAATTTCAATTTTGCGTTGTACAATTTTTCTATATTGCCAATTAGATGGACGGAGACAGAAAATACGGGTATAGCATCCTCTTAAGCTAAAAGACAATTCAAAAAAATAATGAAAAAGTATTAATTATATATAGGTATATATATATACAAAGTACAAAAAAAGGTGTTTATAACAATATATAAATATTTACATATATTTTGTAAAAATAAAATTTCAAGCACAGTTTTCTGATTATAAAAATATAAAATAAAATGTATTGAAGATAAATATTTTTCTCCTTGGTTAGAAAATCCAGTAAAAATGTCAAATATCATTTATAAATAAGAAAAATTAACGAACTATTAAATGCGTTTGTCTCAATTTATTTTCATTTGAAACTAATTAATTTTAGTAGGCTATGTATGGAAATATTAAATGTTTGAGCGATATCAATGAGTAGATTTGATCATATTATGTAAAAAAGAAAATTAATTGAATTATTTGAAACTTCTTATTTTTACTAGCTGACGATATATAGTGTTTATAGTATATATGTAATATGTATATATATATATATGAGTATTCATATCTTAAATTACCCTTTCAACGACCATTGACACATAACTATGTTTATTATTGTACATATTATATAATTACTTAATAAGTTGGTTAAATACAGTTTTTTTTTAATATTATAATAATTATTTCAACGTCTATCCAAAACAAAACAAAAACATATTTCAAAATCTATATAGATAGGTACTTGCATTTAATCCAATGTGTATGATATACTGGTGGCGGATCCACAGTTTGACGGGGAGAAATGTACATCCCTTGAACATTTTTTTATTGTATTTTACAATACTTGATCCAATATACTATTGTGTAGTTATAATATAACATATTTAAAGGTTTAATGAAATTGTACAGGCATTACTCTCCCTCCAAAATAAAAGATAAATAAATCTATCTCCGGGTCCAGTATTTGGATAGATACTATCTGGTTTAACTTAGTATAATCTGTGATAATATTATGTAAATAAACTTCTATTAAGTTTATAATATTATTATTTAAGATCTTGGCTGTAATTTAGTGACTATTAATCCCGTTTTTCAACATTGCGTCCCGTTGACCCGACAAACTTCTAACGGGATGCTTATGTTGTCAAGTTTTTTAAAGTATAGCCCCCCTCCCATATATATTTTTGTTATTTAAAGAACTATATATTTAATACATTTTAACATTATGTTTACTTCAAAATTAACAATAGTTGGTAATTATTGTAGATTTTAATAAATATTAAAATAATTGTAGGTATACCTACAGTGAAAATAGTTCAAAATGCATTTTATAATTTATGGAAAATAGAGTTGTAATATTGATCCAAATAACTAAATGAAAAAAATTAATTAAAAATCTGTGTAATTCTGTTTAACGAATACCTCTATATTACCGGCGATCGTCATAACCGCACACATTCAAAAAAAGGTCGTCGTTCAAAATTGCACAGTTTTTCCAAAATACCGTTCAATACCACACACATTGATATGTATCAATTACGCACATAATTATCTAAAATCACATTATCGTTTAGAACCATATCATATTTAATCAAAATGAAACTTACGAGATTTTCCACAGAATGCTATATTACACGTTTCTCGTTTCTCCGGATGAGATACGCATATCGTTTTTATTTTACAAATATTAGTAACAACGTTTGGTGTAGGTATTCGCGTTTCTTTTCGACTTCACGTATGATTTGACACGTATTTATATTTCATAGTATAACAATAAGTAACATTGAATTTCCATAATGGATGACGCGATACAAGTTTACTCTAATAATAAAGGTGCGCAATCAATAGTTTACCAAATCTGTACATACCGACTTTTTCGTAAGAATACAAATGCCGGGGACATAGTTTGGCGTTGTAATAATAAGTTATGTAGTGTTATGGTGACGACCAGTTCAGATGTAAACGACAATTTATTTTATCAATAAATGTTTAATTTTCAACTTTTAATCAAATGTGTGCGGTTTTGAACGACGCCTTATATTACGATGATTTTTTTGTTGCCCATTAAATTTCGCTATATGGAAGTTTCACTGTATATGCACCAGGAGGTGACCATATAGGCATAAAAATGTGAAGTAAGGAAAATAGCAAACTACATTATGACCACGTGTAAAAAAAAAACCTCGATAAAAATATTCCATTGTATTTCCTATCCTGATTATTTGTTGTCAGGATCCGTTCGCAGCCATGGAAATGCACGTGCTCACCGAGTACTGTTTTCACTTTCGATTTTCGTGTGCAGTGTGTTTGTCGCATTTCGAGTTTTGCACTCTTATTTCTATATTTACCTACTGTGTTACGTTTAAAATAACTTCGGTAAGTTGTTAAATTATATTCAATTGTAACGTGTAAACAAAATAAAGAAACTGTCCTAAATGTATTATATGAATTTGATAAACAAATAAAAAATAATTTATAAAAATCAGTCCAACTTCAAACTGGGCGAATACGATATTTCACTCGCTCATATTATAAGGTTACACTGTAATTTGCTATTTTGATTATTTCATATTGCTATGTATACGAGTATACTTAAGGACCTATCTATGATATATACACATAATATATAAAAAAAAAATAATAATAATAATAATACGTCAAAAATATATTTTAAAAACACTTCGGAATAAAATCGAATTTTATGTACGTTTCGATATTACATATTATGGTAGATACAAGTGAATTCAAGTACGTATTTGAGAGGGGGATAGGAGTGATCGCTCCTCTCCAAAGCCCGTGTGATATTATACCAATTTAGATAATTAATTAATTGTGTTATATAATTACATAATAATACCACACCACTATGGTGAACCATTATTAATAATTATAATTTCGTAAAGTGACTAAATAAATTTCGGCGATACTGTGATAATATCATAGTATCAGTATTATGATATTATATTAATAAAAATATGGTATATTTTATATAATAAAATTAATATAAATTGGTCCTCCAGTGAACGAATTGGTATTCATCATTATTTAGCGGTGAATTTTATCGGTACGATAATATTGTGTTACCCGTTAACTGAAAAATCAATTTTTTCTGTTATCTGTTTTAATTTTGTCAAATCCTCTATTGTGCTACTGTAGTAATTATGAATAAATGAAAATTTCCAGCAGGAATAATATGCCAAAGGAGCTTCGGGTAGGACAAATAACCTATTAAATTTATTAGTTGAGAAAAAAATTATCTGGTGTGTATCACAGAAACGGCCGTTCCAGTAGGTAGAATAAAAATAGTGCAACATTTTGCTAAAATGAAAAAAAGAAAATTAGACTTTATATAGTGAAAAACTAAAATGGTATTGCTTATTCTATAGATTATAATATGGTATATGGTAATGTAATAGGGTCTAGAATATTTTTAAAAAATCATTGGCCCCCCCCCAACCCTAAAACTAAAACTACGAACAAAATACATGCCTGTGTGACTTTCTCTTATTGGCCGCCTGCACGGTAGAAGGGTGCACACGCCTTTCGGATTAGTAGTGGCGGCCCGGTTAACGGTGTGGTTGCGGTAGTGGTATATACTATAGGAATAGAGTTGCTTTGTAGAAAAAAAAAAAACTGATGTAGCCACAACAAATCACGGTCCAACGTGTCTCGTCACTGTTAAACTCGAGACCGGTAAGCCGAACGAACACACTGAGGTCGCGGGCGGCCGCCGCGCTGCACCGCTCTCGCACTCGTTCTTTCCCCGGGGACGTTCGGGAAAAGTGCGATATATTATTTTCGCGGGACGGACCACAACGCGATGCCTTTTAAAAATAAAAGTGATTGATACGCCGACGATGCGTATACGGACGGGACCGGGGATTTCAGCGTAACATTGGGAATATATCGTAATGATAAAAATAAGGAAATCGATAAAAAAAACATCGTAAAAATGCGAAAGTACCTACTATGTCTAAAAACCAAAAATATACAAAAAAATTGCATACACCTACTCCGACGTATTATTTTAACATTACTATGAAAATAAATTATGTTTAGTAATAAGTAAACAAAAAAACTTGTTTTCGATACGATAATTTCATTAATTATCGAATGTTAATTGTTTTGTTTTTTTTTTTTAATTCCACTTTTGTCAAAACACTAAGGAAAAAAATCACGAGAATTGAAATACGGCCAACACACCGTATTTTCGCTCTCACTGCAAAATATCGATTGGCAAAAGTTCGTTAAAACAGAAACGTTCGCATAAAAAATCAAAAGTTTCGTTCGAAAATATATAAAATCTTGTTGGAATTTGACGACGGTGGTACTATCACTGTTGTATTGCACCCGCACAGCACTACCGGGTTTCTAGAAAGTCGTGACAAGAATCATGGGCTGTTCCTATACTTTTTATTTGTTTTCCTCATATATTATTCCTATTTCAATTTTAATCTAGACTTTGGAGTAGTTAATCCATACACTTCTAAGGTACATGTGATTAAGTTGAACTAAACATTAAAAATGTATGATTTTTTTTTTAATGAACCATACGGTATACCGCAGGGAAGCATATGAGTTTTCAGAGAAAATTTTATTCCTAGAAAATTTTATGAAAAAATAAAACGATTTTATGCATGAAGAAATATAAACAAATGTTGATAGATAATGTATTACATTATGTATATACATAATGCATTATTTTTCTTGACTATATTTTGACATATTTCGTACTGTAATTTATGCATCAAAGGCGGGAATATCATATTCGACATCGGATTACACATCCACTCCTTCGACGCGTCACTGACCTAACATGTAACATAATATGATATATGTATATATTGTTGAACCCAGATTCAATGATCACTTGAAATTCTATACGATTATACATGATAAAATATCCCTGTGGAATTTGTTAAGTATACAAACTACATATATAGTCTGTATATTGGATGATTACCTGCAATTGTACTTATATTTGGATAGGTACAAACTTAACATAACCTATTATACCTAAATAGATTGTGAATCGAATCAAAACCCCTGATTATTCACACACAATTTGATAATATACAAAAAAAAATGGGTTATAGAAGAAACATTTATTTCAACTTGTTTGTCCCATAATAGTTATACGTATGTCATAATTATTGCTCCTTTCATTAAATTTTTGTTTAAAATATAATCACGACAATCAGACTACTCATGGTAATATGTATGGTAGATAATAATATAATTTAATACGATATAGTAATCGTTTGGTATCATTAGCGCCCGCAGGTGAAAATTCAGGGGGGGGGGAACTTCATTTGTATTAAAAATCAAAAACAATATTATTAAGGGGGGGGCCAATTGCGATTTTTGAGGGGTTCTGTATAGACAATGTTAAAGAAAACTAAAAATCTAACAAATTTGTAATATTTAAGTACATTTTAAAATTAATCTAAAAATAGCTTTGTACCTTTTTTAATTGTTATGCAATCACGATATTTCCGGCTAAAATACCAATAAGTGGGATAAAATGTTGAAACTTTGGAAATTCGGATTTAAAATCTGAAAACAGAGTTAAATTTGTTAGCCTGTCTTCTAGAAGATGATCAAGACATTTTTCTTTATTATTGCATATAAAAATAAAATCAACATTATATAATATTTAATTTTATATAAATTTTTGTAATCAGTTTTGTAGATAAAGAGTAAAATAATTTACTGTCAACAAATTTGAGTATTATTAGGTAGATACTTATTACGTAAAAAAAGCCTATTTTGAATATTTATCATTAAATCACAAATTAGATTAACGAAAAATATAATTATATAGATGTCTTTATTTATTATCTATGAATATTCATAAATTAACAGCTGTAGTGGTAAAGTTGGTTTTAACAATATACCGTATGGCGTACATGTATATTGTGATAAAAAATTGGCGGAATTCTCTAATCATCAAATATTATCAGCAAAAATACGGTAATGGTCATTGGTAATTTTAATTTTTAATCCATAATTTTTGTTCAATATTGAGGTATTGTTATAAATAAACAAATAACAATACTTTAAAAATAAATAGTTCTATAATCACTGCAGTCTGCAAGTACCTGTGATATTCAGATATTAAATTTGGATTTTAGATATAATTTCTTTAACTTATTGGAAAGTCTAGGGAGGGAGTTGTCCTTCAATACCTACTTTGTGGGGGCCCATGTATGGTATTCATGGATCTTATGGCAATATAAAATCTTTTTCCATAGTAATCCTTTTTACTTATCATAGTGTCAAATATGTAGTGTCAGATTATTTTAATAGACGGAATAAGGCTATGATTAAAGCATAAAATTACAGTGTGACCACAGAATAAGTCTATTTTGTCATCTGTGGTTTGACTACATACACTGTTCAAACTAAATTGTTGGGTTACCACAAGGATAAAAGTGAACTAATATAAATATTACAATTTCGAACTATGATTAATATCCATAATGTGCCTATTTAGTGCTCACATAATCAATGTATGTGCGCTTTTCTTATTTGTCCAAACTATTTACATGTACATTTCATAATAATGAATAATACTATTAGGATAAATGACAACAATATATCGATAGAATAAAATAATCATGTATAATTTTTGTCCTTCGTATGTAGTCAGCGGTAACACTATAATCTATAACACCCACATTTATTGCTTTATTTCTACTATCATTAATGCAAAATATAAGATCAAAATCATAAATAATTCCTACACAAAATTGCCAATAATTGGAAATGGCCGTGATATGCAGAACTTTAAAAATTTTAAAACAAGTTATTTGGATGCACGTTAAACTAAAAATAGACTCTACTAGTATACATTACAACCTGAAGTCCAACGACTGATTTTTTTTTTCAAGCACAAAATGGATTCTTAAATATGATATCTTGCAATCATTTATATTTTATAAACTATACGTATAAAATTGAAATAGAAAAAAACAGAAAAAATTAGAGCGTATATACTAAAACATTAATTATTACAAATATTTTGCGTTTGATTTTCACTATTCGTATAAAAATTACAAGAATCATTAAAATCCCCAAAATCCGGATGATGCTGCCGCTATGTCTCTTAATTAATCCTCCTCACGTTTCCCAAAAATAAACCATTTTCGTGAAGTCCTCAATATATGATATATACTATGCATGTTTATTTTTTTTTAAATTAAATACATTATATTATCTTCTATTATGTTTGATTTCCTTAGTTAATTTATATATGATCATCTTTGTAGAATACGGATTATAAATAATTATTTACATAAATAAATTTGAAAATATATTTTTATTATAATATCGAATAATTTTTGTTTTATTTATTTTATTTTTCTTCTTTGAGATTTTCAGATAATCAATATAATATATTAGCCATAGTTCTTATGTCTACAGTTATTAGCTATTAAAGGAGTCTGTATATGTATAGGTACGTCAAGAAGTCATATTTGTCCAATCGTGTAATACATTATATACCAACATGGAAACCTGTGGGGGATATTTAAAAGTATCCGATATCGAGTCTGTATATAAATGAAAGTTACATGTATATATAGAATATTATAATATCTTACCTTATAATATTATTATAAAATAGCATCAAAACGCAAATTTAAAACTATTCGATTTCTTGACACTCAACATTTTAGAAACATATTTGTTGAACATTTCATATATTTAACATAATAATATACCTATCGCGTGTTTTTTAAACATATATTTGTATTTTCAACGATTAACCGTATGAAATAGTAGTACAATATTTGTCTTACTAAGACAATGTGTTTTAATTTTCGTATTACAATATTTCAAGGGAAAAATTATATACATATATTTGCATTAAATCCACCGGTACTTTGGTGTTTTCAAAAAATAATGTGATTTTCCATAGAGTTTTATATTATATTATATTTTTTTTTTTACTAAAAGCGTCCGATTATAGACGGACTAAGAGAATACACCAATAGGGTTTAATGTTCGTCGATCTCCAGAAAATCCATTTTGTTGTCTGCAATATATATATATTTCGTTTTTAACTTACTATATATTATCTAATAATCTGTTTTCGTGTCACGATTTTTATGAGCCGGTATCATATTGTTAATATCCAGGATATAATGTTCGCAAACATAATACTTATTTTCAAGACGTATTTCCAAACGGTAAAGTCAAAAGTTATAATACATATACAGCAAAAGGTCAAAGCAATAGATACGAGCCTGCAGTTCTCGTATGTAATGCAATCACGAAGGGATAGCCCTGCTCCGGAGCTGTTATTTTCTATCGGTGTTATAATAATATGTTTACTTACGCGTACACGTGTGGTGATTTTATTAATATGGAATATATTTCATACTTAATACTGAATATTACTTACCTGTGAACAAAAATAGTATAATTATTAGAATATTTTAATTACTATATGTATTCATATATAATATTATCTATTCAAGAAGTCTTCCATCGGGCTTAAATAATTATTTTCAATTATATTTTTCCAAATTATTAAACTATAACCACGTATTATTATTATAACCACTGGTATTTATTTAATTTAAACATAACAAATATTTGTTTTTATTTTAAATTAATTTATGTAAGTACATAATATACACTTCATGCCGGTGGTTGTATACATTATTAATAGTCCATCAAGTTAATCTGCAGTTTGATCAACAATTACATGGCTGACTGTATTTCAAATTAATTTACCAATAGTGCAGTATTTTTTATAATACATTTTTTTTAAAATTTAATAATCTTGAATTTTAATATTTTTTACAAAAATTCATTTTTTCGGAATTTTTATAAAATATATTGTGTGTATCGATTATTATTTTTATGATTTATCGATGGTCAATTAATGGATTAAAATTGCCTTCTAAATCTAAAAGACATAAAATAATCAATTAAATCCTTCAAGAAAACAATATTAATCGTTATAATCACACAGCTCTACAGCAAGTTCATGGTAAACTTATTTTTAGATTGTAAAAATCAAAATCATTTTGATACAAATATTATTAGATCAATAAAAGAAACATTATATATATATTATTAGTATTACATTGTCAAATTTACAATAAATTATAAACTTGATAATATAATTTTATCCACACAATAAACAAGAGTACAAATATATTTTATTTTAACAATATCTATTTTATCCTCTTAAGAGGCCGCAACACCTGCGATTTTTGAGGGGTTCTGTATAGGCAATTTTTAAGAAATATAATGAAAAATAAAAATCTAACAATTTAGAAATATTTATGTACATTTTAAAATTAATCTAAAAATAGCCCGGTACCCGTATCACTTTTTATTGTTGTATAATCACAAAATTTCCACCTAAAAGACCAATACGCGTGACAAAATTGTGGAACTATGGAAAGTCGGATTTACATTCTGTAAAAAGATTTGAATTTGTCGGCCTATCTTCTAGGGATCAATCGAGGCATTTTTCTTTATTATCACAGATTAAAATATAATCAATGTTTAAAAATTGTGATTTTTTATGATGAATAATACGACTAAAAATAAAATAAATATAAACCCCTCGATCGATCCCTAGAAGACAAACTGATGAATTCAAAACAGTTTTCAGAATTGAAATCCGACTTTTCAAAGTCCCACAGTTTTGTCACGCTTTTAGGTCGATTTTTCGTTGGTGTTGCGGCCTCTTAAAGGTTAATTGTACATAAAAAAAAATGTTGTTTTGTTATACCCCAAATTTTGTATGGTAATATTAAAAAAATAAAATTTTGTTAATTGAACAAAAATTTTTATTGGCTGTTCTTTTATTGTAATTAGAGATGTAAAATTTATACCAGTTAATTGTTTTTATATATATAAATATCTATATTTTCTTTAAGTGAATTTTGTAAATTAATTTTGTATATTATTTCATAACCTAGAGGTGATTAGAATATATACACAGTTTCCTAATACCTGTGGTGTAAGTCAACTATAATTGAGGTTGCGTGAAATCGACGTAATTAACCAGCGTATAACTTGTCAAATGTATGAGGAATCCTAAAAAGAAAATAGGCAATTTTTCCCATTTCGGAGGTTCGCGGAGAAAATAATATTGCATATTTGGGTATAGAGATAGCCTGAGAGACGAAGTGACCAGTACCAATCTGATAGCGGCTGCAGTAGTTAGCTGTTTCATCAGTTATATGTTCAGGTCTACCCAACAGCCGTAATGTTGACGGTGTAGGGAAAACGCCAAAGTGTTTTGGGATTAATTTCAGGATAGGTTCAAAGTGAGAGTAGGTATGTGGAATATAGGAACATTGAAAGACAGGAGCAGAGAATTAGCAGACATTTTGAGGAGGAGGAATGTTAATATTTTTTGCGTGCAAGAAACAAAATGCAAAGAGAAGAAAGCAAGGGAAATTTGTGAGGGGTATAAAATCATATACTCGGGAAGTACTATAGTACAAGGAATGGTGTAGGAATGATATTCGATGAAGAAATTAAAGGAAAAGTGGTAGAGATGATTAGGAAAAGTGATAGAGTAATTTTGGTAAGAGTAATATTAGAGAATAAGGTATTAAATATAGTAAGTGTATATGCTCTAAAAGTAGGATATGAGGAAAGTCAGAAAGAAGAGTTCTGGCAGGAGATGGATGAAGTAATGCAAGGGGTAAAAGGATTTGGGGATATTGTAATCAGTGGGCATATAAATAGACATGTAAACTGAGATAGAATAGATTATGAAAGAGTGCATGGAGAGTGTGGATTTGAAGAAAGGAATAATAATATTGGAGAAAGAATACTTAAACATTGTATCAGCGTATGAATTAGCGATTGGAACACTCATTTAAAAAAAAGCGAAGAGCATTATATAACCTATAAGATTGGAGGGAAGATAAATAGATAAAAGAGAAATGATAAATAAAATTTTTTATATGAAAAACAGGTTTAAATCAGTGTATGGTATGTAAAATAATCTTAGGTGAAAATGTGACAACACAACATATGTTAATGGTTATGAATATTTAGTGTAGGAAAAAAAGGATGTACATAATAATATATAGATAAGAACCGAGGATTTGTTAGTGGAAACTAACGGGTGAAAATGAAAAATTATTTACAAAAAGTAGCAGATGGTATTAAGAGGGCATTTAGGAGAGCCGTTAGCGAGAGTTTAGGTAGTATGCCAGAAGATAAGCAAACAAGGTGGTGGGTAGAAGAAGTGCAGGAGATAATATCAAAGAAAAAATTACAGTTTAAAAAATGGCAAAAATCAAAGAGAGGGAGGATTAGGTAGAGTATAAAAATTTATCTAAAGCAGCAAAAAGTGTAGCGAGTAAAGCTAAATTAGGGAAATATGATGAGTTGTATGAAAGGTTAAGAAAAAAAGACGGGAAAAATAAGAGTACAGGTTGGCTAAGAAAAGAGAAAAACAATTCAGGGACTTTAGATATGTTTAGTATATAAAATATGAGGATAGAAGAGTGTTAACAAAGTATAAGGAAATGATAAAGAGGTGGGACGAATATTTTTAGGGATTATTAAATGTAGAATTTCAAAAAAAGGCAATTGATCGAGTAGAGTAAAATTCAGGTATGATAGATTTAATAAGGGAGAAAAAGTGTGGAGAGCTGTGAGAAAAATGAAAAATAAGAAAGCGGTGAGACCAGATGAAGTACCAATAAAAGTACTTATAGAAAATATTAGGAAATTTTGGTACATAATGAGTGACTATGTTCTTTATTAATGTACTAATTGAAGGAAAAATTTCAGAAGAGTGGAAGAAGAGTTGTCTGGTGCCAAAATTGAAGGATAAAGGAGATGTACAGGAGTGGGGAAATTATAGAGAGATAAAACTTATGAGCCACAGTATGAAGATTTGGGAAAAGATAATAGATAAAAGGGTAAGAGGTGAGACAACTGTTACTAGAAATCAGTTTAGGTTTATGCCTGGGAGGTCAACATTGAAACCAATATTTTATGTAATACAGATAGTAGAGAAGTATAGAGAAAGGAAAAGAAAATTGTATATGGTATTTATTGATCTAGAGTAGGCTTATGAAAAGGGTTCCTATAGAGATCTTAAAGTGGGCATTAATGAAGAAAAAATTACCAAAGGTGTATGTGAACATTATTAAAGATGTGTGTGAAGGGGTCGGGTACAGGAGAAAAGAGTTTGTATGGAGAAACTGATGATTTTAGGGTCAGACTGGAAATACATCAGGATTCGGCTTTGAGCACTTCACTTAATTTCTCTAGTAATTGATGAAATAAGAAAGGAAATACAGGGTGAGGTAATACGGTGCATACTGTTTGCAGATGATATAGTACTGATAGGAGAGAGTATTAAAGAAGTAAACGGTAGATTGAAGAGTGGAAGGGAGCTGTTAAAAGTAAAGGACTAAGGATTAGTAAGAGTAATACAGAATATATAGAGTATGATTTTGGTGACAAGAAACACAGAGGAAATAGGAAATGACGAGAAATAAAGTTAAATAGAGTTGAGTGGAGGTGTTAGTGGGAGATGTTAATAAATTCAAGTATTTAGGTTCTGTTATATAGAAAAATGAGGGTTTCGAAGAGCATATAAAACACAGAATGAATTTTGGTTGGATGAAGTGAAGAGAACGTCAGACGTTTAGTGTGACAAAAGAATCACTATTAGCTTAAAAGGTAAATTAAATGAGGCAGTGGGAGCAATGGCGCAACTAGAGTTCAAATCTTGGGGGTGCTACTATTATAAATCGCTTATAATGTCGTTGGGGTCTCCGCCCCCCACTCCCCCAAACCAATATTATATATTGCCAATATTTAGATTATACGATCATTATATTTACAATACCATTTTTGGAAAAAAATGTAACTTATTTTATTACTTATAATATTTTCTTATGTTTTTTTTAAATTTAAAGGGTCAAACATAATTTCCTATCGGTATTAGCAAATGTGTTCAAGATTTCGTCTGGAACAATGTCATTAGCTAAGTCTCTCTCAATATTTATTATACTTAAATTGGTAAAGCGCTGCTGTAAAAAAAAATTACTGATGGTAAAATCTTAAAAAATAAAATTGTATCGGTAAAATTATAGCTGATATTTGAAATTATAATGACATGGAACTTGAGGGTGCTTAAAATATAATTGGGGGTGCTTCAGCATACCCTAGCACCCTTGTAGTTGAGCCACTGAGTAGGAAACATGCAATGACGTATGAAACAAAATGTTGGGCAATAGATAGGAATATGTTGATGGTATGAGGAGGAGAGGAAAACCAAATGAAAAGTGGAAGGATGTGATGGCCAGTGACATGAGAAAGGTGGATGTAAATTAAGAAGATGCGCAAGAAAGAGTTAAGTGGAAGTGTAGGACTAGGTTGCTGACCCCAAATAATTGGAAGAGAAGGTGAAGGAGAAGAAGATGTTATTTCATAACTTCATCAACCATTGTTTTTATAATTATTTAGTCATTTATATGTATAAAAACAAAAAACAAATATATTGTTTTCATTATTACTATCTCACTCTTAAAATTCTTCACAGGATAAGTACATTTTATTGATTTTATTATCAATCATTATATTATACACTTTATACGGCTAAATAAAAGTTATCAAACTAGTAAAAATATTTTAAATGTGAGATCACTCAATTTTAAGTACGGTGAAAAAAATGTATCAAGTAAAAAAGAACATTGGTATACTTTACGTAAATTTACATTTACCAGCAAAATTTACCGGCCCCACTTCTAATTGTGACAAGAATTTTGTTGATTACGTCTATATTTTTTCAATATTACTTAGGTATTTCTTCTGTGTTTGTAACATCTGTTTTATCCGAAAATAACAAAATCTCTTTTGGATTAAATATAGCCTTGAACTACTGGTGTAGTCGTGCAAATTAATATAGCCGTGCGTTTGATATGCGATTTTAATCAAACACTCCGACCTGAAACTTATCCAAAAATAGAAAATAATTTACATTTTAATCTTACATGCCATAATTCGGTTATATAAAAGTGACGAACTATATAATATATTCTATTCCCAAGACGGATATGCTGTTTGCATATCGTCGTATTATACTCGTCATCGGAGAAAAGGAATTTCGAACTATCGTCTTTAACGAACTGCGCGTCGTATACCTCTAGGTAGGTATCTGGGCCGTGTATGTGTACTAATAATTGGTAATAATACAATCTGTTGTATCGTTTTTCTGCAAGAATATAAGTGGATGACAACATCGTAAGTATATTTTTATCATGTCATCGAAATAGAATATATAATATTATTATGATTGTAAATTTTCATATTACTGAATACTAACAGTATTATTAACAATATACAATATAAAAAAAGCCGGTCAGTAGGTTGTGGAAGCACTTCGCTCGTCGGGTGTCAGTATTGGTGGATGCACTTCGCTACTGGGCAGGGTACTTTTGGTGGATGTATTGAATTTGAAAGCAAT
>JAIPRL010004179.1:0-40416 GCA_025469235.1 Pemphigus obesinymphae
AAAAAAAAAAAAAAAAAAAAAAAAAAAAAAAAAAAAAAAAAAAAAAAAAAAAAAAAAAAGAAAAGATCGATGAGAGTTTATTGCGTATAGTATTGTTGGGAAAAAGTTTCTTTTAAATCGACCGAGTGATACGTAATCGCATTCATAGTCACAATAGGTTATGAACAATTATTTGTATTTGAACGACTGAATCGCTTTCATGCACCGTTTTTCACACACGGCTATTATTGGTCATTATTTTGTTAAAAATATAAAAATAATTATCCTTTTTTTTTTAAAGTTCAAAATTCATATATTATATATCATAATATACATATGTACATTGTACATACTACATATATATATATTTATATATGTAACTCTATGTACCTCTTATCTCGATAGTGAATTCTCTTTTTATCAACTCAATTTCTCGTTCAAAACAATTAATTTATTTGAGTACACAGCCATTTTAGTATTTTGGGTACCTAATAATATTGCTGATAATTTAGCTATTTCCCCCAAAATATTTAATAATTATTCTCCTTTAAAAATTCCATATTCTGACTTTCTTCCTTCTCGTCGGATCAATTTAAACATGGCATGGGCGTTTGGCTTCTCTATAATCCTCATTACCTCGGAGCTTCGTTTCTTGGTATAGAATTATCTCTCCTTCTATTCCTAAATTTACTTGGTTTCGTGGTCTCGATCTCCCTAGATAAATTGTTGATAAATTTTCCCACTGTCTTGGCCATACTCTTTTCCCGATTCATTATTTTCATCTATCTTTGAACTCATCCTTATACTGCACTCTACACTTTTACGTTGCTGATTGTGATATCTGCCATATATTTTTTGAATGCCATTTCCTTTCTCATAACCGTACAATTCTTTTTTCTTTTCTTTTAGTTTTAAGCTATACACCCCCTGACATTTATCTCCTTCATAACTCTCGTTCCCTTCGGCGTATTTTCCTAACAATTATTCTTAAAGGCAACGCCGCTGGCTTCCTAATTTTACTTATACTACTAAATTTTTCTGTTATTATTATTTTATCATTTTATCATTTCAATTTTATTTTTATTTTTTAAATTATTACATAATTAATTGTTACAGCTAGCATTTACAACATCTGTTCTTAAAGCTTTCTGAAGCAAAAGGTAAAGCTGGCATTTTCGTTGGACTTCAAATCAAGAAAGTTATTGAGGTCAAGAGTTATTATTAAAAAAAAAAAAATAGTAATAATATCTCACAAATACTACCTACGCTAATAACTAAAAAGTAGTACTTTTACGTTAATTACTGTTTTTATTAGTGGGATTTAATGTACCTAAATGCTAAATTTTAAAGTTACATTATTCAATAATAAATGTATTATTCATAAATATTACCTTTATAATTAAAATGTACAAGTAGATGTATAAAAATTACGTGTATAACAAAATACGTCCATTGATTAATGGATATATTGAAATAAATGAAATTGTAGTTTAGTCCTTAGGCTATCACGCTAGTTTTGATAACGTGAAGTACCACGATCCCTGAGGAGAACCCCGCAAAAAAAAAAAAAAAAAACATTAAAAAAAACGCATGTATATTTAAATAAACTTTTATTTTATGTAAACATGATAACCAGTAAATAACTAGAAAAAAGGTTATACAAAAAAATTCTTACTTTAACTTCAAAAAAATGTTTCATTTTCCACCCCTATTAACCGGTATGTTCTAGGCAAAGTGTTCTGGTAACATTGGTCTCTCTTCGATGTTCTTTGTAAATGAACATATGGCAAAGTGAAAATCTTACATTTCCTATCGGAAATGTATCCTATCCTATACTTTCCTATCGGAAGATCTTATGTAAAATGTGCATATTTCATATTTTGTTTGATGCAGGTCCGGTGCTATAATGGGATATATAATTATAGACCACACTTTAAACTATGTTGGGTCCTTAAAGTATCCCACACTATTTTTTGCAATTTTCTTAGTTCTCAACAGATTTTTTTTAAAAAAAACTATACTCCTATATTATAAGTAATAAAAAAAAGGACAAATACATGGGAGAATTAAAAAAAAAAATCATTCAAGAAAATACTGTCAAAAAAATTATTTACGTGGGATCTCTCAAAGACGGACGTGGTAGTTTAAGGGTAAATAGTAAAAAGTACCTAGATATACTTAGATACATTTATAAATTGAAAAATTTCAATTTTCTAATTCTTAAAACTTAAATAGTAATATCCAGAGTGATTCTTTTATCGTACTCAACTAATTTTCTTTGTAAATATTTATATATTTTTAAAATGTTTTTTTGTAAACTTGAGCTACTTATGTCACTATATTTTAATGAAAAGTTCGAATTTCTACTATTTTTAGTCGTTATTTTTTAAATTTTTAATATGGACAATCCATATTTTGACTTGATATTCTGACATAGAATATTTTTCTGAAAGATGTTAATATATCAATATCGAATGTTAAAACTTCCTAATTATTTATTAGTATTTAAAATTTAGAAGAAAGGAGCAGTGCGGAATTTTATAAAAAAGTATTCCCCGTCCCGCTATATACCTTGAATCAAAATCTTAAATGCTTATAAATAAAAAATTGGTCCAATATACGAGATAGATACATACAATTTTTCAGAAAAATATTCTCTGTCAGAATATTGATTTAAAAATATGTACATACTGCATATTAAAAAATAATAAAACCTAAAATATAACAAGGATAAAATGTTTTAATTTTTTATTCAAATATTGTGAAATGAGTATCTCTAGTTTATAAAAGACAAAATATTAAAAATATGTATAATCACAGAGATAATTAGGTAACAGAAGGATCACTTTGTACTTGTATTAACAAATTTAAAACGGTTGACTGGAATGGAAGAGGTACACCGTAATGTTACTTTGGGAGATATTGACGTATGTACATAAATTCGAACTCGGGAGTCTGTGGTAGAAACTTTTCGGAAGACCTATTAGTACTCTACAATAAATTTATATGGAATCTGGAAATTACGTTGCCGATAGAAGCGGGAGGTTATTAGCACGTAAAAATATTACCCACCGTACATTAAAATATTATAATAACTCAAAAAAAGTTAAAAGAAAAGTTAACATCATTAACATTTTCTTTAAATAGAAGGAATTATATTATTAGGCAAAAATCTTTTTTTTTTATATAGCAATACATTCTAGTTGGTACTTTGGTACTTTGGTACTAAACAGGTTATTTTTTGATTTTATCAGTAATTTTTTCCAAGCGTAAAGGATAAATACCGAAAATGAACAAAAATTTGAAAGTATGTCGAAAAAAATAATAACAAGGACTTGAAAATTGTACCAAATATATAATGTAGAAATAATTAATATTGACATAATAACCGTAAATTTAATAATTTTTTTGGTAACTTTATAATTTATACAAAAATTTGAAATTTTTGTTCATTTTTTACGGGTTTATATATACTTTTTTACATTGTAGTAATAGAACAAGATTTTTCGAGTACAGAGTATATTCGATTTGCCAAGTAATATTCTTAAGCGTAGTGGAAAACTATTGAAAACAACGGAAAATTGTTATACATTTATAAAATAATATTATATTATACCGAACTATACTCAAAATCGTAATTCAAATTCAATGATTTCACGGACTGATAGTAAAAAGGTTCTCTCTTAGTATTTTCAAATTGTTCCATAGAGAATTTTTTAATTTTTATTATACACACTTTATTTTGAACATTTTTGTTTGCTGTAACTCATTCAAACTCATGATCCGAATTATAAAGTTTATTCAAAAATTAATAATTGGGTATAAAATAGTATTTTTTCAAAAAATTGTGATTTCGAACCTTCTTACTCTAAGCTCACGATGTATAATGATTATTATTTATTTTATAACAGTACTGCAGTTGTCACTGTCCTGTTTGAGTACCAAAGAGTCAAAAGATTAATTTCCAACATCTGTACGCAGACAGCATTTTTAAAATTATTTTATAATCGTTATGAAAGTACTTTTGGAGTCATTGCAGTCCTGAACTAGATAATCAATGTTATCAATATAGATTATCAGGGATGTATCCTCGGAGTCCCCTGTATCTGGCGTCTCTATGAGCGTTTTTTGTACGCATCAAGCGGTATGGCGAAAGAGGAAATTAGGTCCTCCATGTTGATAAACCGTTGGCAGTCCAATTCACATATAAAAGGGGCAATGTTTTAGTATAGGATAACCATACGTGTCACGTTTTTCGGCATTATATCCCATTGTTTGGACAAACCTTCAACGGGACACATATTGTTCCGTTTTTAAAGTATATCCCGTTTATTTCACGGTTTGTTTTTATTTAAATATCCATTTGATAATGTGAAATAGTATGATATTGGAACGTGGATATTTGTATTTTATTAGATTTTCATAAAAAATAAAATTTACGATGCATAAAAAAAAAAAAATAATAAATAAAAATAAACCGGCACATTTTTATAAGATATAGAAAATTTACATTTTTTTTTTTTTTCGTTTACTTACCGTTTTTCAAAGCAATTTCTCGGTTTTTGGGAAAAATTTACTCGAATGACTATTTTAATTTTTGCTTGTTACTTAACATAATTTGTAATATTAAAATAAGAACGGTAATACAAAGACCATTGTTTGGGCAGGGCGGGTTAGAAAAGATGTCACGTTTTTAATTTTTTAAATATGGTCGTCGGTGGTCGCCCTATTTTAGTGTATTATTATGATATTATATTTGAACGCCATTGTATTTAACTTTTTTCTGGTTGTGGTAATACCAGTTTCTTTTTTTCATTTTTTTATTTATTCGTTTGTTTGTTTGCTTGCTTTTTTTTTTTTTCTAGCACATTTTCCGTTGCACATGTGTTCTAAACGTCGGCGGAGTAGGATGGATGGATCAAGAATAACGCCTTCGTGTGTGTGTGTGTGTGTGTGTGTGTGTGTGTGTGTGTAAGCGCACGAAAGCATGATTCGGGTCACGGAAAAAGTGACAGAGTGATATTTTGAATTCGAATCGAGTTTTTCGTAGTTGGGTTTGTTGCGCATACGTATATATCCCGTATACCTGCGGGATTTGTTTCCGCAAATATTTATACCGGTGAAACGGAAAACTCCAGACCGTATCGCCGTGCTGTTGTCACTGTCCGAGCAACCGGCGGTGTTGTTAAATTTTTTGTATATTTTGTTCCGTCTGTTGGCCACGTCGTTAAATCGAACGGGTACATTTTTTTTTGTTTTTTCAGTGTCACAGCGGACGATTACGTCACGACCCGATACGAATAGTCGTTACCCATCACATTAATATCATTATTATTATTATTATTATTATTATTGTTATTAGTATTATTTTTATTACGGTTGTTCAGTCAGGAAAGCGATTGTACGCCGTTCGACGGGCGTTCGAATATATTTACATTTATATTTTACTCCGATAGGGGTATAAATTATCATTATTTATTCGTTATTCGACGCGAAAACCTTGCCGTAGGCGCGTCAATGATTTCGGGGACAGTGCGAAAAACGTCGGGTTTGATGCGCGTAGTACGAAATGTCAACTGTGCGGTGTTTGTTAGCGAAATAGCCGATAATGTTGTTAAAATATAATAATGTCGAAAAACATTTACTTTTTGTTTGACAACACATTTTTCGTGTATATATATATATATCGTAGAACATTGTACATAAAGTATAAACTAGCTCGAGCCGAACACCCTATCAGTGTACACTACTTTTTAGTGCGATTCGTGTATTTTATCGGGATCCGAAATAGTCGGTGACCGAAGTTTTTTTTGGAAATAATATTGTTAATAAGTCAATCTTCAAAATTCCGATGCAAACTTGACTTCGTTTTCTAGAAGATATATAGTCTCATCATCCCTAAACCGTTTCTAATGAATAGGTAGACCAAACAGGTAATCCAAAATTGTATCGAACTCACTGTTCTCGGGTTTTATAAGAAATTCAGTCTATAGCTTCGTTCGGTTCTCGCCCGAGTGTAACGAGTTTCACACAACGTTACAGGTACACATCGATAGAAATTCAATTAAAACGTGGAAAAATATCACGAAAGCCCGACCATTCGATACACATTAACGGTTAAATATAATATTGGTATACTAAAATATAGTAGGCCGGTCGAACTTACCGTTCTATGGTTTGTGTATAACCGTTGTTGATCAGGTGGAGATGTTTGAGAGTTGATCAAACATCGTTATACCTATAATAGAAGTTCACCCGAATATATAAATTTAATTGATATTATGAAAAATGATTCGGAAATCCGACGATTTGACATCCATTACTATAAAATATTAAAACTAAATAGTATAGGTACCAATATTGTGTCAACCAGTTGGTCGGACTTGATGTTATCGAGATTTTGTATAACTATTGTTGTCGAGTGGTGAAAACCTACGAATATCCAAAAAAACAACTCAGAAATCGAATACGGATAGCTATAGGGTATACATTTTCTTCATGGCTTCAAAACGGTAAAAAAAAGGCAAACGAAAATACCCCCGCGGCCTGTGAATCGGAAATCGGTCCGGAGAATTGAATAAGAAGCCAGAACATTTCTCTTCCATGAATCATATCTATTCGAAGTTACTATATACCATAAAATATTAGGTATATTAAAAAAAATACACTGTAAATATTATACATTTTTTATATAAGTGGTTGTTATTATAAGTACTATTGTTTGAATCTTCTTCTTCTTCTCCTTCGCCTTCTCTCCCAACTATTTGGGGTCGGCCAAATTACTAATACTATTGTTTGAATAAAAACCTAATTATAAGAACCTAATGTAAAACAGCTAAACAAAATAGTAGTTTAAAAATAATAAAGATATATAAAATTTCCGAATTACTTAAAAAGTTTAAGAAATATATATAAAAAAAAAGTTATAATAATGTTTAAACAATTTTAGGGTTACTATAATAGTACAACTAGAAAATGTCAAAAATAAGTTCTTGTAAATTTAAAGTTTCATTTGTTACCAATTTCGAAAGTTTAAGAGGACTCGGGTGGGTTACAGTGTTTTCAGATTTGTGTAAAACTAGAGTAGAATATTATTTAAATTTTGCAAATTACTCACAGTATATTGTTAAAATTTTTGTAATGATATTTATAAAATACACGACTTATGAACGTGGTTTTAATCTATATGTTGTTTTGAGTATTTTGAGTACAATATAGAATTTTAAATATTTTAGGCACTAGATTTCGATTAAAATATGTATTATCTAATTAATATTGTCTTCTTTTCACAGTTTATTATATATAATAAAGATAACATATTTGTCAATTAATGACATTTATTCGTAACACATTTACTTATAAATATATAGTATTATAGCACATAAAAATTCATATTTTAAAACGTATTTATTTGGCATAACAATTATACACTTTATAAGTTTCTACAATAGAATAACATTTGAAATAATTATATTTTAACAATTACTATAATATACACTCCATTTCATTGAAAGTATATATAATATACAAAAATATTTATGATAACACAGTATTCAAAATTAAATTTAAAAATCAATAACATAATTTTGCAATAACATTTGCATAATTTGTTTTGAGACTATATTATATAATGTACATTGCAATGCCCCTATATATATTATATATATTATTCATTTTTTTATGATGTTTTATTTAATTATTGATTGGTTTGAAGTTTGATAAAGTTTTGTAAAAGGTTAGATTGCAGTACTTACATTGTTTTAAATATTTTTTACCTTTATTTAAATATAATAAATCTTATGGATGTATATTTTTTTCTATATGATTGTTTTGGTTTTACATCTAAACGGAATATTTCTTTAAAGTTTTGTTATCGATAAAAGTTACAATAGAATATAATTTTATGTTTACCTTAGTATTGTTTGTGTTTGTTCAATAAATATTTGATTTTTCTTATATAACTATCATATTATTTATATATCTCATTGCATTAGTTGAACAACGGATTATACACGCTGAGTCTATAAGAAAATTTTACAGGTATACACCTACCAATAATATAAATTTCCCTTAAAGCGAATATTAGTAAGTGTTTGTATTTTGAAAATGTCTAAACAAGACTATGATTAAATTGTTTCAAAATGCAAAAATGCTTTCACAATTGAATTTGATAAGTCATTAATTCAAATATCCCTAAAACTCCAAGAAATCATTTTAATATCAGAAATGTCATTCACTAAAATCTCATCTAAATTTTATATAAAATGTTTTATAACTAGAGCTTGGTTTTCAAATCTCTAAGAATATCAAAAAATGTCTATTAAGAAAAGTATTTATGACCTAAAAACTCGAAAAAATAACCTGCTAAATTAAAAAATTCACTGAAACAATGTTATCGAATAAAAAGAAAACAAATTGATAAAATTTGTATATAATTGGCTAACGGCAGGTGTAAAATTAAGATGAAAATTTGAGAATCGTTTTATTTAAAAATTAGATTATCTGATGTTGTTTTAGTATAAAATTGAAAAATATGTGTTTATTTTTCAATCTTAAGTGAAGTTTTATTCTTTTTTCGTAATATTACTAGAAATAGGTAAAAATGGTTTAAAAAAATTTATAACGTCCCAAGTTCGTTGTTAGAATAGTGCGTACACTGTAGAGTGTATCTATTCGAAACATATTTGTATCTTGGAAAGCATGGTGTCAAGCATTCCAGAAAAATAGTCGCAAGATCAAAATCTGTAACCTATCTATAACACATTTTAAGATTTGCTACCCTGTGCAATGCTCCCCCTAGTTCTTCTTAAATAGTTTATTTATCAATGTTGGTATTTTTCGAATTCGTATAATTCAGTGGAATTTCTCAACTCGAAAAATACCTTATGTTTATTAAAAATTTTAAATACAATTTATTATTATTACCTATACCATTATTGTTCATTAATTAATGAATTAGTATTATGATCGTCGTGCTGCATAACTATGAAATATAAAAACGTGTATAAAATTGCTAGAAATGTCAAAAAATAAAATAAAATACCTATATATGAATAACAAATGAAAAAATAATGGTTTTGGTATTGGTATTTTGATTTAAAGTCCAAAAATCCGAGGTGTAAGTATGGGAATTTATTTTATTGCGTTTTCGGTTTCCTTATACCATATTATAATATCATGGTCCGAAAAACATTGCAGGAGTTATCCTTATTGATCGCCAACAATAAAAATGAAAATATTTGTTTGAATCCACCGCGTTTGTTACAGCGACAATAAAAGCCAGTGTTTTTACTTGATAACGTAGATTTGTTTTATTATAATCCCGGGCTAAAGTGGAATTGTCACGGTGGCTTTGGTTCGTATTTACACGCAGGGAAATACATCGATCGTTTAAGTCTCGACAATATTAAATGTCGGAATTTAGATTGCTCCGAGCGCCAAAATGACAATAATAATAATAATAATAATACAAAGAAAAACTTGTTGCTACAGTGTTTGGAAATTTTGGAAAACTATCGGATTTTGGCTATTCATTACACTATTATTATAGCAATTTAATTAATTCCGTTAATCAAAACTGCCGGTTTAAAAGTAATCATCTCGTGAGACACTGAAAACTCTTGGCTGCAGGACAACAATAAATTAAAGATAACATTAATCTTTTTTCAGTCGCTTTGTTCACTACAAGCGTTGTTGTTTTTCTTTTTCGGAAATTTTATCTAAAAGCAATTTACCTATGTACATTATAATATATATGGGATTAAAATATTGTTATTAATCCTGGCTTAGGGCATCGTTCTTTATAGTGACGAATTTCTTAAATAACAAAAACTTCTTATAAACGAGTGGTTTAAGTAGGTAGGCAAAGAACATTTTTAAATATATATATATCTGAAGTTTTTTCAATAGTAATAAAAGTTTAAAATGTATATAATGACGTTGCTTTCTATAGATTTAATTAAAACATTATTAAAGGTCGTTAAGACATTTTTTATCGGTCTCGACTTGCTGTGATTGCCGAAAAAATAACCAAAAACGGTTTATTGTATTATTTTTAGAATACATACGTATATTTTTTTTGACGATGATTTTAAACTTGACCGGCCCGAAGCAATGCAATTAACGACAATTTTCATAAAAAATTTAAATTGTAAAATATAAAATATTATCATTCGTATACATTTCAATTTGATAATGATATTACCTTTATTTAACAGTGATGGGTGGGTAGGTTTATAATATTTTACTGGGAAATACATTCATGAATTTTAAGAGCCCCAGACCAAAGGAAGACGCTCGCATATATTCATTCATATGAGTACCCATGTGTATTTATTCAAATAGGTAAATATATAACATGCATAATACTTATATTTAATTAAATTAGATTTAATTAACAAGATTCAAATGTATAAAAATAAATTAAAATAATAGATTTTTAGTTATAAATTGTAAATTTTAGTTTCAGTACAATTTTAATGGTTACGGCAATGTGGTAACCGTGGTACCTTATTACTAATATCAATTATTTCGGTGGACTAAATAAAAAAATATCTGTAATTATCTCATATGGTTTGAAAAAAATCTAACACAATACAATTTGTTACAAATAATATAGGTAATACACGTTTTTATTTTTGTCATGAGTTTTATCGATTTATCACAGTTTTAATAATTTTGGTGACATTATTTTCAGAAACACTCAATTCTTTATATTTATTTTTCAAATTTTTAAATGTTGTTCTCCTTTGATGAAAAGTCTGATGATTATTTCTTAAGTGATTAACATTCAAATTTAAGACGTATTGAAGTGGAGAAGTACTGTAATACACTATTAATACCTATCTATTACCTACAGTAATTCTTCACTTCGCTACTTATTATTACTTCTCGGAAATATAAAATGTGTACATTTTTATAAAAATAAATTATTTAAAAATTTATTATTTAAATGAGATGACCCAATCATATTTGGGTAGCATAAATTTTTTTATGTTTTATCCATTCAAATAGCGATGGTTCGGGAATTTAAGGAATAAAACTATGAGAAATAATAATAGCATATTATGAGTGAGAATATTTTATAAAATATTATAATAAAATATAATAAATGCTGTTTTTAGTTCTAAAAATCTCGATTTCATTTATTTTGTTCTTTTAAAAAGGGCAATTTTCGAATAAAAAACAGATTGGATTCAAATATCTCATTGTGTGATGATTACTGATTCAGTATTTCAGATAAATAGTTCAATTACGAACACAATTACGTACGCAACCGTTCAGTATATGATGAAAGAAATCAATCTACATGTTATTGGTAGATCTCACCATTATGATCAATCCAATTTATCTGGTTAAGTGATATTCGAGAGGTTTTTTTCTCATCGAGTGATAGGAAATCTTATAAATCGACTACAAATGTATATTGTTGATAAAGCTCAAAGGTTCACTACAATCTGAACAATGTATCATATAATATATTCAAAACCAATTAAAAATAAACTATATTATTTAGTATATACTTTTGAACAGCCATTACTGTGATTATTTTGTTGATCTTTAAAATCCAGAAGGTTTTTTTAACCACATTCTGTATTTAGAGTAAGAATATTTGGAAAGTATTTTCATTACAGTATTCTTAATATTTTCTTCAGAATGCTAACAAGTATGACTATAATCATAATGTATTATGCTTGCAAAGAGAGAATTATTCCACTTGATAACGTAGTTGTGATATTTATTTATATCCTTACAATATAATTTATTTTATTTTACCTATCGTATTTGACGTTAACGAATAACATTGTTATTTTATTCCCGATTGATTTTATTTCGTTGAAATTTGTCGTCCACCACTCTTTGTTGCTAAGTCTAAGGTATTATCGGTATGCAATGTGCCTTTGTGTAAACGTCAGAAAATGAACATTTAAGTGGAAATAAAATGTCATGCTGTGGGCCCTATTCCGTCTATTGCGCGTTAGTTAATTCCCATAAACAGGGACAAGTTTTTTTTTTTATTCCTCAAGCATTTCTCTAATGACTATTGTTAGTATACACCGAATTTAGAAGCCGACTTGATGGGACTTACTTCCCGAATATATATATATATAATAACCAGAAACGGGCATCTTACTCTAAATTAAACCTGGTTTATTTTACTGAAAAGTGTTCGTATACAAATGATTGAGAGTTTAATTTAAATTTACTCTATTTACGCGTCTTAAAGTTGAACTCGGTTAAGGCGAAAAATGCTCGACTTACAATTAATTAATTAACAATAATAATAAAAGGTTACCCTATAATGTTTAAAGTCTATTTTTTTGGACAGTATATACACTAACTGTAAAATGTATTAATACGATTTAACGTGTCCTTGAATACTATCCGTATAGTGGAAACGGGAAGTTTATAATATATTTTATCGAATTGACCTAAAACGTTGATTGACCACACCATAGTTTTGTTTGTTAAATTTAAATTTAATACTCACGGGAGCGGTATTCAAATAACATTGCTACATCGCGAAACGTCAAATAACGTTTTATACGCGCGCGTATGTACTATTATGTTTCGGTCAAACATTTAATTGATTCATTAACCCTCGTGTTTGAATAATGGCTAAATGGCGTTTAACCAAAACTTGGTGGAAATCAGTCGTATAGCTGCCGGACATTTGAATGAAATAAAACGGCAATGTTCGTTATAAATGTACGGACGTTTATTATGATAATATAAATAACATTGTAAGTGCGATAATGATATCATATGGTAACTGTATTACATCGTTTGAAAGTTCACCAAATATTATAGGTCGAAGTAGTAAATTTAAATGTGCGGGGGTTAGTCACGAAACCACAAATCAGCCTTGTCAGTGATTTGGTTAGATTATTACATAGCGAACTATTAATGCATTTTATCATTCGTATAAGGACGACGGATAATTTTTATGTAAAACGCACGTGTATCGATAATTGTTTTTAAACACCGCAGATTAAAACATTTAACTACGTGGAGAATTCGGTTTATCTCGCTCAAGGGTCCGTTATATATGTATATATTTATATATTACTCGTTTTTTTCCCCAGGTAATTTGATGTTTTCTATGTACAATTCTAACCTTTTGGCGTTCAGCTTTTGAATATTAAAGGTACGGGAACTACGCGTATTCGCAGAGATTAGTTAGTACACGAACACTCGCGAAGGTTATATACTGGAAAACGGATGGCCTTGTCACGGGACACGCATACCGAGTATGATAATCACGTGTAACTATGGTAATTACCTCACATTTAAGTTACAATGTTCGTTATATTTTATTCCCTTTGGTGTGTGTATCCATGTCATGAAATATATTTAAGAAACACGAGAACTGCAGTACCTACGAAATAACATTTCAACGATGCTCTACATTTTTCGTTTTTAATATACGTATAAGCACCACGATAATACAAAACAAGTATTCAGCGATTGAGTACAGTGTAGTGGGTACAATTTCTAAGCGTTTATTATAGGTATTAAAATAATTGATAATACTATACAATAATTGATAAAATAATACATTTATATTATATAGGTATTGAAAACCAAGATAAAATTATTATAGATTATTAAATTGAATTATTTGTAAAATTCTAACATAGTTTTGTGGATCGTTAAAATATTTGAATACGTACACAGATTTAATACACAATATATTAAATAGTATAATAAAAAATGAAAAAAAAAAAAACAGAATATGCAAAAATATGCTAAATAAAATGTAATATTTGGTTTTATATAAAAGGATTTGCATTTAATTCATTTTTTTTTATCATATTCTCAAAAATGTGTATGTAAATGGTAAAAATCTCTAATCTTAATTATAATGTATGTATATAGCGTACACGTTAAATTAAATTTAAGCGTAGGTACCTGATTTCATTATAATAAAAAAATTATTTTTACTGATTGCTTTATTTTGTAATAGTGTTTGCATTATTTGTTGTGTACAAACTACAAGGTTATGCATCTAAAAAATGAAAAAAAAAAAATAAATGTCAATACTTAAATCATTGCAACTGTTATAACAAAACTTGCAATCATTATTTTTTTTGAATGAAAAAAATTTTTTATGAATGCTTTCAAATGAACCTCGCAATAAGTCCATATTTTTTCTGTTTAGAAGTTCAACGTATTTTATCACTGTTTAAATATTGTGTTTTGAATGTAAAGTAAATAATCAAGCACTCCGTATATACAATTGGAGTGTTAAACATGCATATTTTCTAGTGATGATTTATATTGTTGAAATTAAAAAAAAATTATTTTCAATAATTCATTTTACTATATATGATTATCAAATGTGTACAAATGTGTTAAGTACTCATATGCCTATGTGAATTATTAGACATCAAAAATATTATAGATACCTACTAGTGATTTAGATTCAAATGATGACGTTTGACATTAAAGTTTATATTAGCCAATCAATATTGATTGAATTATATCTATAGTCTATTATTATGTCGAGATAAAATGATATAACATTTGACTGATAATTTGATTTAATTGACATGATAAATTGACGACATTTTCACTTAAATGAATAATTTCTAAGAATCGTTTCAATTTTAAAGTAATTGTTACTTTGCTAATATAATTGAGTTTAAATATATTTGTAATTTGCTGCAAACTTGTTCACTCGAATTTATATTTTCTTTATGTATATACTATTATATATAGTATATATATTATATAAATATATACAGCTATAAATTATATAATGTATATAATTATGAATTTCGTCTAACTAAAATGTAACCGGAGTTTGATATAATACATTGTATAGTTTTTTCACGAAATGGCTGTACGTATTTTCACGTGTTATCCAAACAAATCTAATAAAACCGTAAAACCGTCTACAAATCTCGAACGTACAATTTACTCGTGCGATTATATAGAGTACTATACAATTATAGTATCGTTATAATAATAGTCTGGACTATAACGTATCGTGACGTTTGATTTTATCGTATCGATAATTATCTGTATTTTTTTTTCGAGTTTTTTACGCGTGTTAAAAATTGTACATCGTTATATTTGGAATCGAGCTATATTCGAAAATATTTAGCAGTCTTTCGCGTGTTTATTTTTTTTATGCATTTTATTTATTAGCTGTGTGTATATTATTAGATTATATTATTATATTTTCGATGGGTTAGTTTAGATTAACTCAACTCCATCTATCCAAAACAGGTACACATTTATCATATAAAAAACTCAATTTCAAATTAATTTTTACAAATAATTTACTGAAAATAAATAAAAATGTTTAAAATAGTGCTGTAGTAAATATTTGGTGTATATTTCAAGTCATGGTCAAGCATTATTTTTCTTCCGATTTTCAATAATTTTCGGTAGTGTTTTTTAAGTTTAAGAAAACTATTGGAAAAATTAAATAATTATACTTCAACTTAAACTATAAAATACAATAATTAATTATAATATTTGATTGAACAATTAACATTGGTCATTAAAAATATTTAAAAATGTTAAAATTAAAATTAAATCCGAGCTTCTAAAAGGGGGGAAAGGAAACAACACCTAGGCCCCTAATAAAATGTCTGAGAGGGCAGTTGTGTTCTCTTGCTCTCACATTTAATATAGTGTATAATATACTATATATACGAAAAGTCCAATACGTAATCTATCCTAAACTTATATATTCCATTTAATGATTATTAACACCCCTCAGTGGTATATCGTATTTTTATTTCTTCATGGCGGAAGAATTAAAAAAAAATGTATTAAATTTTTTTTTTTTAATAGCTTTAACTTTTTCTTCAGATAATATTTTACAAAAAAACTTACGAGGTTCATTCAAAAATATCCTTCTCTTTATATTTTGTAATAAGTGTTAAAACTCTAAATTTAACCTAAACGCCAAAATTTCAATTCTTCATAGTGTGATTTTGCTATATTATTATCTGTTAGCTAGTATATCACGTCTATTGTTAATTGTCAATTGTTTCGTATTGAAAATTATTCGAATACGAATCCATTTTTACGCATACATTTTTCGCAAGCAAATTATAATAATCCTTAATACCTTTAAATTTCAGAGCTTATTTAAGAATATCACTTAGGTAGGGTAGGTATTATCTATGTAATTGCCGTACGTTTTCGACTTTTAAACGCACATGTTCATATAATATATTATATTATCTTATCGATAAATGTTCATATGTATTATTTAATGACTTATGCGATAGTATTAATAATAATAATACATGACACAAATACTCACACATACATACAAATGCCTTATACGAATGAAAAAATAAAATTGACAGAGAAGTATACCCGTAGTGTTGCATATGATTTTCAATTGAAAATACAAAACTACGAATTGTGTAAATTATTTTTATCAATTTATCAATTATTTATCAATTTTTATTTTAATATTTTTTTTTTATAATTTATCATTATTTATAAATTTTTTATTTATTAATTATATAGCACTTATTAATTATAATTATATTTATATTTGTATAGTATAAACTACAATTTGATTCTTTTTTTTTTTGGTCCTGCACCCCCCCTCTCCACCATTTGAACCAGGAATCCTCTCTGTGACTTCGTGCTACTAATATCAGTTACGCAAAAAGTTGTCACGTGACTTCTTTTCAGTGAACAATTGACGCATATCCGTTAGATAGACACAGAGACAATAAATGCGGGTATAGCATCCCCTTGAGTTGATGTATACACGAATGGCACTAAAAAGCAGTTGCACTAATAAGGTGTGTATAATCATAACGAGTTACACTTACAATGTGTCACCTACACACAATATGAGTTTCGCGGATCACTAAATTTACTACCGAAGTTCTTTTCGATCTTTTTCGAAAAGCGTTTTTCGCACTGTCAAAACTCTTCAGGTCTAAAACCCTCTCAAGAAAGACCAAAGTAAGATTATTCGTTTCGATAATAAAATCGAAATTAACATACGGTTGTTAAGCATGGACAACGACCAAGCAAACTGAAAGAAGGTTGAGAACTTTCGAAAACAAGATCTGAAGAAGACTGTGTGGCCCCAACGGATAGTTGGAGAAGAAGATACTATAGGGAACTGTACGATATGGTTGGTGTGGTACCAGTGACCAGCGGGATTAAAGAACGAAGTCTACAGTGGCCTGGACACATTGGACCCAGAAGAGGGGGGAATAATATAGTCAAATCAGTATTGGGATGGAAACCATTTGGAAAGAGACCTCGGGGTAGACCTAGGAAAAGGTTGATGGATTGAGTCGAAGAAGTCCCGAAAGAAATGGGAATTGAGATGTGGAGAGAACTGGTGCATGACAGGGACAGGTGGCGCGATGTTGTTTTGACGGCAAAAGCTCTAAGAGAGTTATGAAAGCCACAAGGAGAGGAAGTTCTTTTCGATCAGTGTACGTACTCGTACATATAATGCGTGCGCATCGTTATGCTTTGTCGAGTGTTTACAATCGAATTACGGGGATGTCGGGTGGCGAACGGACGAGAGAATCACGTTATCTGTCAGTGGCGGTTTTTTTTTCCACCCGGAGATTGTGGACCGGCACGGATTTCCGGACGGAAGGAAACGGCGTGACGTAATTAAGCGGACTGTACGCTCGGTCGGAGGGCAATCACGCACTCCTGCGCCCGGGACGGTGCGATAATTGTGTTCGAGCGAGGGGTGGGAAAAAAAAAAAAAAAAAAAAAAAAAAAAAACAACAACGGGCGTTGGAATCCGCGCGGCGGCGGAGGAAGTCGGCGCGACTGCAAGTCGTCCGGAAATTTCGCGGCGCGCGCGAGCACCGCGTTTATTTCCGGACGGCTGTGAATTCTCGCCTTCTCGCCTCGTGGTGCCACACCAGCCGTCACACCGGTACCACCGGATCCGCGTGCGCCCTGTATATACGCCGCATCGTGTAATTCCATTAACCTCATATCCCATTTCATCCCCTTTTGCCAATTTCGAACACGTCCTCAAATCGACGGAATGTGCTTAGTCGCTCGTCCTCCGTTTCCGCGTCATGAACGTAACGGCGTACGCGTCGGGTCCTCCTCGCAATATCGTCGCCAACGGATTTTCAAGGCTCCACCTCCCCCCCCCCTCCCACCGACCCGAGCGTTCTAAGCAATAGTATACGCGAAATCATTTCGGACGAGCCCGAGCCCCGTAATACAATATTATAAAATAGGGCAGGGGGACTATTTTAGAGAGAAAAAAACCATCTAATTTTATTCGTTTTTCGAAGTACAAATATTTATGGATAGTTGAAATTGAGGGGTTCAAAACAAAAACAGCACTTGTCCAAAAATTCAATTTTACAGGAACGTAAAAAAAACCGTCCGTCTTCTATTATTGATTAATTTTAGCGATACATTCTGTTAGAATTCAATATTCAAACAGTAAGAAATTACATTAAAAAAGTTTTGTTGATATTGTTCATTTCATAAGGATAATATGAGCCTTAAAAGTTGGTTAGGTCTGGATAAGCGCTGTTTATTAATGGAAACTGAATGATGAGGATTAAAGGTAAAAAAAAAAGTATTTTAACGCTGACAAAAAACTTTTATATTATAATATTTTAAAAACTATATATTATGAGAATCATATTATTAAACATATGAAACATAACAACAATGACGCTAAATAAACGTGTCTGGACAAGTCTCATTTTGTTGGAAACTTTTCTGGACTAATGTTGTTTTTTTCTAACCAACCTATATTTCCATGCGTTTTAAAGGCGATATGTGTCATTTAGCAGCGAAGCCATTTCATAGCACTGTGGACACCATTGAACACTACAAAAATATACCGCAAACTCATTTTTTCGATTTTCGGACAAGTGATGTT
Source organism: Pemphigus obesinymphae (assembly GCA_025469235.1). NCBI lineage: Eukaryota > Metazoa > Arthropoda > Insecta > Hemiptera > Aphididae > Pemphigus > Pemphigus obesinymphae. The sequence continues at coordinate 18,848 of JAIPRL010004179.1, forward strand.
TTTGTTTTGAACTCCTCAAGTATATAACGTTTCTATGTTTTTTTTTTTTGTGATTAGTACGGGGGAAATCAATTTTCTCTGGTCTACCTTTCCTTATTCAGACATAATGCTCAAATTGAAAAAAATAGGAGAAGGGGTACTCTCGGGATTTCAATAAACGGGTGTTCCCTCAAACTATGTTACTTGTATACTGTAAAAATTAAATTAGTAAGGGTGCTTTAAAAATATTATTAAATAGTAGAGAAGCTCCGTCCCTCTGCGCACTCTCCCAACAATTCGAACACTGTCCAGACCTCCATATCAACGTTCAAGTGTACACTAGTAATGGCTGATGTTTTTACTTTCTATTTTTTATTTATAAAGTAACATTGAACATTTTTTGCCCAGTAAGTGTCCAATATGCATCGTGTAACCGTTGAAATGATCCTATATATACCCACATATATCAGAGGAAGGACGCCGAACTGTGTTGACTAATGTGGTCCGGATTTGTCGCATCCGCTATAACGCGCTCGGAACAGTACCGATGACATTTTAGTATGTACAGCATATATGACATTAATTGGGGTTTTTTCATTATTTTATCCTATTATAATACATTATTTCAAGACCAGATTTATCTCGGACATATGTACGCATTTCCAAGAATATACTACTACTATTATACACATATATATATATTTTAAACTAATTTCAATTTTATAAATATACCGACTTTAAATCGCCGATTACCCTCTGATATTGTTTTAGATTACTATACTTATGAGTTTTAATAACAATCATACATAAATGGATATTATAAGATCTATAAAATTGGATAGTATTAAAATATAAAAATTATATATTATTTCCTTAGTCGTATATTCGATCGAGGCAAATGTGGTCTTCAAATGATGTACGAGTATTAAAATTTCACAAGTTTTACCATTTAGGATAAAACAATAAAAAAAAATTGAATGTTTTATGCGGTACATATAAAAATGACATGACTACTACTGTTCGGAGGGTATTCTGTATGCGACAAATTTTGACCATTTATTTTCGTTCCGGCCTCCAATGTTCGGTGTCCTTCCTCTAATGTTAATGTCTATTACCCATCTGTACACATAAAATAAGTTTGGAGTTTGGTTCCGGTGATAGAATTGGTTTAAAAAGCTCTCTTCCTGTGGTCAATAATATAATTAATAAGTTGCGTGCTTGTATACCATGCAAACGTCGAGTAAATAATGCATTTTTTAAAATTAATCAATTTATAAGTTATTGATCCGGTAGCTACGCTCAATCACCAACTTATCTACATTAAATTGTTTACCTGTTTACGCCCATTTTAAGAATTCTATATTCGTCTTTAATATACTGGGTTGTTATTATATCGGTCACGTTAGGTGAAATAAACGAATCTAATAATATGTGAACTGTTAATAGTTGTGGTATATGCTATTGCTATTTTGGACGTTTAATGTAAAAATAAATATGTATATAATATCGATAAAACCGTATTTTTAAAACAGTTATATATAGTTTTCACAGAGTAATAAAGAACGGAAAAATATAGAAGTAGAAAAGTTTTACCGTTTTGATGATATTATATATGTACTAATATAGGAGCGTAAAAATGTGAGAAAATGTTTGAAAATTATGGATTTTTCGGCCCATTATATTCTTATTGGACTAGTTGAGAGTAGCATATATTTAATTGAATCAAAACCTATGCATTCATTTGAATTCCAAAGTTCTATCGAATCTTAATAACATCATCATCAGTGACTTATATACTTAAAATCTTAAAAATTCTGAAAATGGGTATTTATAATATACATTATAATATTATATACATATATATTGTGTAAAATGTATATAAATATATATATTATATATTTAATAAAATATATTTACATGTATATAATATATTAATATTAAGACTTTTTTTTGCGTCAGATCAGCAGCAGAAATTTAGTTTTCACGAGATCAATCCATCTGGAATAATCCAGATTTCTAGGTGGGCTTCACTACCTCTTATATTATTTTTTTATACTTCTGTGTGTACGAATTTTCACTGAGCTGTCTGCAAATAGTTTGCATAAAAAATGTGGTAAAATTTTTACTTTTTTCATCTTAAGATGCCAGTAAACACAGAGTTGTTTGCATTTAAATAACACGTTTTTTTTTCAAATAACCTTGGTTCTAATTTTTTTTTTTTTGAGTTCGGAAAACTTAAAAAATATGAATTTTGATTGAGCCTATAATATAATCTACATTGTTTAAGCAAAAAAGTTTATGTTCAATGATTAAGTATATAGAGGATTGAATTGTTTAAAATTTTATGGTAGGTAGAAATTATTTGAATTTGATATGGTAGGAAACTCGGAAAAATTAATTGAATACTAACACACATATCATCCACTGGGTAAAATCGATATTTTCATAAAATGCAAGTTATATATTTTATGAAAGGGGAAATAATTAATTTTTATGAAATATGATAAAATGCACTAAGTGGATACAAAATCGTGAAACAAAATATAAATAAAAATTTGTAGTAGGTACTTACTACCTATTATTATTAAAATACATTTTAAAATAACTATTGACTATTATTATTATTAAAATTCCTATTATAGTTTTTATCAATGATATTTTCATGTTAAACTATACAATTTCATTCGAAATATAGTTTTATTAAATATAAATAACAGTAGGTACTCTTTTTTTCATTGTTTAAATCGCTAATTGGGAGGGGGTAGTACTGCAATAGCTTTATTTTACCCCAATAAAATAATAATATCTAATGCCTATATACTATAGGTACCATATAGTAATTATTATAACCAAATTTATAAAGACAATTAATTATTTTATGATAATACATTAGAAGGATGAATAATTATTTTTAAATATAAATAAGAAATCCATAATTATTTCGTTATTTGTGTACTTGACACATTTCAAATTTTTACCGTAATATATTGATTATAATTTCATTATAATGAATAAATTTTTTTGCAAATAAAAATAAACACGATACTGTATAAACTAACAGATTTCGGCTGTTTATTGATGTTAAGTTTATAATATGGTAATTTTTATATATTAAAATTGTTAATTCTATAAAAGTCTATACAGATTGTTTTTTTATGAAATTTAAAATTCAAGAGTTTTCGAGTAGATATTATAAATGCGATGTATAGCATATTATATATTCTTATACGAACGTAGACTTAGGTTTTAAGATGATTAACAATAAATTAATGGCAATAATCGGATTTAAGATTATAAATGTATAAATTTTAAATTATATTAAGCCGTATTATTTTTGTTTTGGAATTTAAATCGCATGCAACGCAAAAAAAAAAAAAAAAAATAATAATAATTTAAGACACTTAATTATACACAATTTTTTCTTGTATTTGGTGAAAATTATTGTTATTAATGTTTTTTTTTTTACATGCACGTGTATATGTAGGGAGATTAGGGGATAACATTATATTTCATCCCGTATTGTATAAAAGTAAAAATTTCAAGTACTTCCTAGTTATCAATATCATCGCGTGTCTAATTAATATTCAATTTTAACAGTGTACACACAACTAGAATTTCGACTGAGTACATTAGCACTGCCAAATATTCGAATAAAATTTGAATAGTCGGAGTACGCGACGCAAATATTACAACATCATGAAACGTAACAAAAATTATTTTAATTTGAAATAAAACCAACAGTCCCGTTTGATTCGAATAGTGTAAAATGGCGAGCAATACTTTTGGCGGTCGAAATGAGGTTATATGAATATTGTGGTATTATATATATATATATATATATATATATAAAAAAAAAGGTTTACCACATGTGTAGCCGAGGGCATTATTTTTTTTGACGCGCGATGGAATATTTTGTGTTTTATGATTTTATGGAATATTTGCGTGCACTACAATATACATAGTAATATTGCCGTTGCCGCAAAACCGTTCATAGAAATTGTTCAGAGTCGGACTAGTGAGAGGAGGGATTATAGTGGGATGATTGCAAGAGAGGGAAAAAAGGGAAGAAAATAAATTCACGCCTGCAGTCGGGTGTAATCCTCGGGATTAAGGTGGAAACGTGGACCAACGTCTGCCAAGATGCCAATAAAAAAAGTTTAAAAAAATGTTAAAAAAATAAACATGAAAACATTTGAAAAATGAAAGAAAAATATATACGATCCGTGTAAAAGGGAAATACGAGACGTTTTGCGTTATAATTAGGTTTGTGAATATACTGCGCTATAAACATATATAATATGAAGTGAAAATGCAGTTGAAATATCAACGTATACAGTATGAATGCAAAACCGGGGAAATATAAAAACTTATAACTTATTAGATTAATAAAGTAGAAGTATTTTGGACGTCGGGCAAAATATTGATAGTGAATATATTAAATTGTAATGCTATATGCTAAATACTTGTATTCCGTAAATCGTAGAACTTATTGCTATAAATCAAAAGATAATTTCAAATTTTTTGACATAACTATATTTATTATTTTAGTAGTATAATTTTATATATTATTATATTATACATTTGATTTACAAAAATTATATTTATGTATATAACTCAAAATGTCATCATTTACAATATAAAAAATTAATATATTAGGTACATAATATTTTGCGATCATATACATTCTGTGATTCTGTGACATATATACCTGTGTATACATACATTTATATATATAAATAATATAATATATTTATGTAACCTATATAGGTATGTAAAATATCTCGAGTAGACGGAAATCAATAAAAAGGCTATACTCGTAAATGCAATTTAAAGGGAAATAAATAATAATGGCCTAAAAAGCCAAAATTCTCAAAAAGTAAATAATTAAATATTTTGATTTATGATCCAAACTTTGTTGGTACTAACTACTAAAAAGTTACATGTTCTTACAGTGAACAAACAAAAAGTGTACTTACAACAAATGTATAGATACGAGTAACAAGTAGCTTATTATTATTAGATATAATGCTGGCCCGTACCATAAATATAATTTTGGCCTACAATAACATATTAATTCTAGTATATTTACTTTTTTTTTTGTAATGTATTTACTGCATTAGCTAAATTTTCGTTTCCAAAATGAGAAATTGACCACAGAATTGAATAATACGCGAATAAACAACCATAAAATCAATGCACTTGGGCCAAAAATACAATTTTTATTCCAACTTTATAATTTGAAACTATTACATTTTTACTTAAAATAAAATTAAAATAAATCAAAGCTTATTAGTTTAGAAAATAATTATTTTATTTTAATAGTTTTTTCTATTTTAATATCATATTATTATTATATGAAACTTATACGTTTTATGTTTAAATTTTTTTATAAAATATCAGAGTATTTGTTATAAAAAATTCCACATACGTTATGTTGGAAATAGCCATATCACGTTGTACAATATACACGAAATAAAAATGAAGAATAGTTGAAGAACAATTTGCATTTGGTTTTTAGCTCAAAACTGATAATAATGTAAATTAATCAAATTAATCATATTATATGAATGCTAGGGAATACGTATTTTATGTTGAGGGGGGGAGGGGGTTAGTGCAACACGGATCATTCGTTTCTCCTTGTCGAAAAATAACTAAAATATTTATGTCTTTATTTATTTATTTATTTAGATAAACGCCAAAGATGGATTCATTACCGAGTTATATACATTTATAATAACATGACAGAATAAAATAATATATAACATAACATTCTATAACAGTATTAAATAATAATAAGATTGAATATAATACAATTAAAACATTAATATATAAGAATTTCGAAAATAGTTTACTCATAATATACGGTGGATACTTACAAATGAAAGAGAGATCAAGTCCGGATTCGTTTCCAATCCTCAATATTCTTTTTAAGGGATTATTATACTCATAATTAGTACGGTGGGTTTTGATATAGAAAGTAGAACATCTTCGTGAATGATATTGAGGAGCATTGAAAGAAATACGTTCTATGAGAGAAGAATATGTAATTTTGCCATTAATTAATTTAGAGAGGAAGGATATGTCAGCTTTCTTTCGACGAATAAATAATTGATTGAGATTAAGGATATTTTGAATATTAATTATATTATAGTCCTTTTCATTACTTAATTTTTTTTTAAAACAAATGAAACGCAACAATCTTCTTTGTATCCTTTCGAATTTTTGATTATAGCACGTCGAGAATGGGCACCATACGATAGACCCATACTCCAATATTGAACGAACCAGAGAACAGTATAGGGTGTTTAGACAATAAGTATCAGTAAATGATGAAGTAGATCTAATTAAAAATAATAAGGTTTTTAGAGCTTTTAAACAAATTTGATCGATGTGAGTGAAAAATAAAAGGTCAAATTAGAATGCAATATCAAGATCACGAATAATAGGAACATTAGGTAATAGAATATTATTAATTGCATAATTGAAGTTGATTTTTTTCACACAAAACGAACATTTTGAACATTTAGAGACATTGAGCTTTAATTTGTTTACGACACACCAATCAAGAAGTCTATTAAGGTATTCTTAAAGAGTAGAACAATCATTTTCACAGGATATATTATGATAAAGTTTAAGGTCATCAGCAAAGAGTTTAATTTAACAAGATTTAAAACATGAACCGATATCGAATAAGAATACTAAAAACAACCACGGGGATAAATGTCCACCTTGTGGGACACCAGAAGTTACATTGCATTTAGATGATAAATAACCATTAACTTTAACTTGTTGATGACAATTAACTAAATGGGATTCAAACTATTTTAATAAGTTACCAAAAAAGCCAATTTGTTTTAACTTTAGTATGAGAATTCTATGGTTTACAGAATCAAATGCTTTACGGTATAAATGTCCACATAAATGACGTCAACCTGTAAACCTTTTTCAATTGGTTCGAGTATATCTGAGTAGAAACATAATAAATTAGTTTCAGTAGACCAGCCAGATCTAAAACCAATGTTGATTTGAACTGAATAGATGTTTAAAAGGTTGAGATAAGATGGTTTCTAAAAGTTTTCAAAGAGCTTGGGTAAGGAAGAAAGTTTGGAGATTGGTCTGAAATTAGATATAATATTTTTTAGGCCAGATTTGTGTATTGGTATGATGTAACTTAATTTTCAAAACGAAGGATATAATCCACATAATAGAGACCAGTTAAAAAGGATGTGAATTGGTATTGACAGGGCATATTTGCATGACTTAAGGACAATTTCAAGAATTTTATCTGGACCAGGGTTACAATTAGTACTTAAACTGTCCAAACCTAAAAATATTTCTGACAGGGAGAATTGTATATTAGATAAATTTATTATTTTAGGTAACTGTAACATAGAATTATTTAAATCAGGAATATCCATAGTGTAAACCGAGCTAAAGTAATCTTTAAATAATTCAGATATTTCAGAGTCATTCGATTTACTAATATTATTAAGTTCCAAAATAGATGAAATATTATTGTTTTTTAAGTTTTCGATGTAGCTCCAGAAGATCAAGATTATGAGATAGATGAGATTGAATATTATTAATATAAGTATTATAATTTAACTTGTAATTCAATTTTACATAGTGCTCTTGGTTTGGAAAAAAACAGTATAGTATTTGCGATCATTACCTAATTTAAATAATTTATGAAAACGTTTTTTTTTTCAAAAATATTTTTTTTTAATTTGTTACTATACCATTTAGGGAAAGTACTAATACTAATATAGAATTTAGGAATAAATTATATTATTGAGCTATTGACTATATCATAAAATTTATCAACTGCTAAAGAAACATCTGGTCGACGTAGAAGAACAGAGGGCCAGTCAATTGAACATAAATATTTGTTCATATCATTATATCTACCACGAAAAAAATTAAATTCATGTTTTAATTTCTTCAAGTAGTCAGTAGAGATAATATTTTTGCCTATAATCTCAAGTGGGGGATGCGCAACATCAATTTTAACAAATGAAAATGAAGGTCTTAGAGACACTTATGTTAGCGTTGTTAGATAATATGTCTTCTGTTTTTTTAAATAAAAAATTAATTGTGAAATTACATTTTAACGTTTATAAATTATAATATCAAAGTGGAATAAAAAAAAAAAAAATGAATAAAAAATGCATTTGCCTCCTTTTGGATATTATTATAAGCACTCGTAATGTCTAGGTATCTAGAGTACGGTCAAAATGTGTAGTAAAAAAAAAAAAAACACGTTTATTCTAAATAATCGGTAAAATTAACTACTTTTATTTTTTATTTTCGTTAAGTACAGAGTATAGTCATTAAACGATTTCGGCCGCAAATGAGGGGTTGCATCGCAACGATGGTTCGAAACTCTCGCGGCATTTTTATTCACATCGAAACGACCTACTTGCGGATACATACTGTATTATTTACGGTATCTAGATTTAAAAAAAAAAAAAAAAAATAAAAAAAAAATAAAAAACCCTCTCGTTCGCCTTTCATCTCGTCAACCACTCGTTCGATACACGGTGGTGCACCATATTCCTCGTAGGTACTCTATATATTATATTTGCTGCCGGCAGAGAGACGAACAAAATGGCTCGGCTGAAACAAAACCGTCGACGTATACAAATGCTTTCCACGTATATGATGTTATTCTCCTGTGTTTTCTACACGGGCGCGCACCTCGCCTACATATCCCATCGGTCGCGGTTACGTCGTCGTCGAGACACCGTCATAAATACAACTGAGGTAATCTCGTGATTAACGACCTGTTCACCGTGATCCGAATTCAAACGCCCGACGACCGATTATCGCAGCTATTATAGCCGTCGTCAACAATGACTCCCGCAATATTATACGTGTATATATACACGATATTTATATTATATAAACATTCAACCGAGCTCCAGGGACGGTTATCTCTCAATGACGTGTACGAATTTCGGTTCTCAGACTCAAGAGTACGTCGAACACTCGGGGGGGTTTTTTTTCCTTAAAGGGTTTCTGCACTGGAAATTCTGAGAAAAATATAAATTTAACGATTTTAAATACGTTTTATTAGATACGTTCTATGGTCCGTTTTTTTTTTTTTATTTCTATTACGTGATTTCGATATTAAAAAAAAAAAAAACAATATAAAAACAGTCTTTCGCTCTACACGTACAGTTCACTAAAAATAATTCGTTTAAACAAAAATTTAAACTGTGCTTCACCAGAGAGTTTTTTTTTTTTTTAATACTTAATTAACTTCTGTAGCATAAACATGTTTATTTATTGATATTTATATTCTAAAAATCCATTTTTTAAATATTTTATTTTAATATGTATAAAAAATTCATTTCGATTAAAATAACTCTTTGATGTTAGAAGAAGCATAGAAAAATTCGTGATCACTCTTTTGATGTCAAAACTATGTTGTTAACGCGATAACTTTGAACTCCACTGTGCATATAGAACCAAACCTTATATTCAGAAAAAGTGTTGCATTTTTTGGCTTGATTGGAATACCTTTATTGGCAATCCCTTTCAATATCCCAAAAATCGATAATCTCACTTCTTATGACACCATAAGATAGCATACCGACTTTGGATCCAAAATCAGATAGGCAGAAAGGGTTATTTGGGGTAACTTGCCGGGCGTACTTCTTAAAAAATTATATTCCGTAAGAACGGCCTTTATATTACAAATAGTATCAGAGCTATAATAAAATGAAAACAATTGAGGTGGAGAAGGATTTTTAGTATGTGATACGCTGATTTACCTTCTATCTATTAGTGGTATCTCGAGTGTTGTATGACTAAAATTATACGTGTTATGACAATTCCAAAAAGTAACTCCCCTTCTAGCTGGTAAATATGTTCAGAATAGCGAATAGTGTATTTTTAATATACACCCGGGGATGCCCACCGAGTTTGACCCCATTCAGATAAGTAGGAAAAAGATTTACAAAAAAAACTCTTTCGGAAGGAATTTTCGGGGTAATTTCACGGGAATACCTCTTAAAAGATCATAAACCAAAAATATATCCCGTAAGAACGGCCTTCCTATCATAAATATCGCCAGAGATATGATACAATGAAAAAAAAATAAAAATTAATGCCCCATTTTTAGTAACATAATTTATTTATATTTATGTTTTACAAAGATGTTTAATTTAGGTGTCGAGTTAATATTGAATTATTTGGTGGTGAAAGAGTACGTGGTGAAAAGGTCTGGCGGCGAGACGGTCGCGGTGAGATGGTCGTGGCGAATCGGTCACGGCGACATGGGCCGGTTCGCAAAATAACACGTACGAGTCGTACGATTCGTCCTATTAAAAAAAAACTTAAAAAATCGATATTTCAATTTTTAAGGGTTGTGGTGAGATGGAAAATTCCACAAGGTGTTGCAAAATGTGTTGATGATTGTTGTGAAAGTTGAAAGACTGAAATCAATACGACAACTATGAAACGTAGTTATGACGCATTTATCATCTGTGTCTACTTAATGGACAATATAGCAAAATTACATTAAGCAAAATAATGAATGTAACGGGGAGGTTAAAATTAGAGCTGAAATATTGGAAAGGAGGATATTTTCTAGAAAATGACATAATTTTTTTTAAATTCTGTTTAATAAAGAAGTTACAGCATTTTAAGTGTTTCTTTTTTAAATAATTATAACTTCTTTATTAAACAATATTTTACAAAAATGATATGTCATTTTTTAGAAAATATTTTCCTTTTCAAAATTTTCAATAAGTATTTTAACGTAAACACTCTTCATATTAATTGTTTTGTGTAGAGTAATTTTGTTATATTTTCCATTAGATAGACGGGGCCAACAAATCTGTGAGTATCATTTTTTCTTCTGTGTAAACCACAAATTCGCTTCTATTTTCATTATGTTTACATATTATACGATTTATTTCTGTGTAGAATTTTTTTTAAAATATGGATTAATGGAAGTTACGGTACCCGTTTAAATATAAAAAGTTTTAATAATTTAATAACATTATATTGTACTTAAAACTTAAAGCATTGGTAAAAAATGTTTATAGTTTTTTTTAAAAAAAAACTATACATTTTTATTAGCTTTTTAATTATAAATGGAAAAAAATATAATCAAATAAATAAAGTCATTACGTATCAAAAAGTTATTTTTGAAATATGTTTTTTAATTTTGAAATTTTAACATAGTATTTTCTAGCGATTTTGTTTAACATTATAATTACTTTTTAAAAAAGATAATTTATTACCATCTTGAACTTTAAAAAGGTAACACATTTCTGACACTCCCATCTTGGAGTGTGCTTAAAAAGTATACGCGAAGTATACCAATATTTCTACACTTAAACTCTTATATTATGTTAAGAACAGTTGCTAACAGCGTTTAAGTGAATATGCTAATCTGTATTTTTTAAATTTTAGATATAATCCATTTGAAAATTTGTTTATATGTAATTTAAAAAAAAAAAAAATCTATTTCTTTAGATTACTCGGTTTATGAATAATGCATAAACTTAACTTATATAAAAAAGTTTTTGTACATCTATATGCCATTGCTGGATCTCAGGTGTATAAATATAATATGATTGCGAAGGAATTTAGTTTATTTTTTCTAGAACTCAAAAAAATTAATATTAATTCACAAAAAATTTAAAAATATATAATATATATAATATATAATATATATACCTATATATAAATATATTATGTAATGCTAAAATGGAAATAATATGATCTATTGAAATTTAGCGGTTTTTCGAAATTGTTGACAAATTATTTTATTCCGTCATTATAGTAATATGTGTCTGTACTCTATAATAAATATTTAGAATTTATATTAAATTTATAAAGTGACCGTCATGTAATTTTGATTATGTAAAATATATATATTGTTATTTTAAACACTGTACGATATGACGTCAATGCATTAAATTAACATGGAGTACATCTAATTTTAGATTCGAGTGATTGACACGATGATTAAACCGTTCAAATGGGTTAATGCAGATTCACTTGATTACGCGCTGTAATTATCACGGAATAAAATATAATATTTCAATAAAACCGAAATTGGAAACTAATAAACATGTAGTTATATTATTTCTTCTGAAATTGAAGGTCTATTCAAAGTGGTCTGTATACGTAACCCCCGACCCTCCATAAATCAAATTTTACGTGAATTCGTCTTTGTTAGCGAACACAGTTTTGTATGGTATCAATTTAAAGTTCACGTCTTGGCGTATAGAGACTTGGAGTAACTTATTGTTGTCGTATGATGAGTTGGGAGAAGTAAACCTAATACATTAACGTAATTATTGATCGAATATTATATTAGTTGTGTTTTTAATTACGGAGATTGTATCCAACAGTCTAGCAGAATAACTAATTTTAATAGAATTTAGATCTGAACTTTTCGTTTAGGTATTCATTTAGGTACAAATCGGTAACTAAATATTCAATATGTTATGTATTATGATGAATATTGGGTTAGGTGTCTACATAGTTTATTGTTTATGCTATTAAAGTGTTTAACAAGGGTTTGTTAACATTGAAAAAATGTAATATTATCGTATGAATATGGGCGACGCGTTGACACAGAAATGGGATAAGTACATTTTTATAAATTTTTTAAATTTTGGAAATTATTACAGATTTTAGTGACCTATATTGATTGACAAAAAAAAAATAAAAATAAAAATACTTTATAAGGCTTAATGTGGAAAATTAGTTTGATTTAATTAAAAAATGTAAAAAGTTGCGTGTTGTATTCTTTTCAAAGATTCCCTTTTACCCGGGAACCTATTATAATAGCATATAATATAGTTTAGATTCGACAAACAAAATCTTCATGTCGAGTAGACAGTAAATAGAAGGACAATGCGTACAAATAATATGTTGACATAAATCAATCGATATTTATTTTCAAATTTAACGTACAAATATGTCGGTTTTAATGTAAAGTTTGTATAGAAATAATATTTCATACCTACTCGAGCTCGTGTTATACCTATATGCGCGTGTCGTGGCCGGAAAATGGCAACCTTACCGACAGTTACTACCTATCTACCCTACACGAGATAATGCTATTGTTCATTACCATATTCAATGAACCGTTTCATGTTTGTCGAGTATGTTGTCGGAGAACTGTTGAAAGGGTAGGGGGGACAGGCACCAGGGGCAAGAATATGTGAAATCAATACGACTGACCAAGTTCAATCCTGTAAACACCGGAATTTCCGAGGTTAACATTTAAACTTTATCTAAATAATTTTTGATTTATAGCGAATAAAAGTATATAATATATATATATATAATATATATATATGCTTATGTATAGAAGCAGACACGCATAAAGTCCATTACGTAAACTAATCCATATATTATACCTGTGTCGTATACACTTCTGTCCGAAATTGACTGGAAATTATTTTGGTATTTTCTGTAACAAAAATAAAAGTTACATAAGTGCAATCATGAAATAGTTTGGTATTACATAGGTATAATATAACAGTGACCTCATAACAACTTCTTAAATTTATTAAAATTTTATTACAATATTACGTTCAATTTGTATAAGTATAGTTTTCAATATTGTAAAAGCTTGCGGTGTTATAACTAAATTATAACATAATTATTTAATAACTAAACGTTCATTTATTATGAATTATATCGTATGTATAAAATGATCAGTTAGATTCAGACAATTTTTCTCAGGTAATTGTTGGAATAATTTTAAAACATTAAACTCTTACAACTCTAAAAACGTACTATAATTAAAATATTAATCTTATTTTTTAATTCTTATTTATTATGTATGTATACCATATAAATTATATGAAAATTATGTAGATAGTACCTATGTTCTATTTCAATGGTTAGAATGGTTTTTTTGTTCTATTGTATTTTCAATTATCTTTTTCTTGTAAATAGATCGGAAAACAATGGACTTTGTGTGATAATCAATAACTTGTTAACACAAAATAACTCCAAAACGTTTTTTTCTTACAAAAATAAATTAATAAATAATATAATTCATTATTGTTATATTTATATTGAAAAAAAAAAAAATTGGGCGCATTCTTAAGTTATCCTGCTCTTCAAAATATCCCTTATTTAATGTATCCCAATACATTTTTATTCGTTAATTAAAAAAAAAAAAGTAGGTATTATATTATAAAATAAGTGTTATTTTAACATTTTATCACTGAAATATTTTATTTAAAAAGAGACATTAAAAATTATTGTTAAACATTAGGTAAATCTCATAAAAAAAACTCATATCAAATATAATCAAAACTAAAAAAAATATATTTATATATATATTTTAGTGATAACATTTTAAAATACCGCTTATTTTATAATATTATATCTACTACTTTTTTTTTTTTTTTTTTAAATTAACGAATAAAAATTTATTGAGATAAATTGAATAAGGGATATTTTGAGCGCGCGATATTTTGAGGGAGAACCCACAATTTTTAGGAATGTAAGTGCAATAATATTTTAAAAACATTTTCGGTTCCCACGAATATGTTCAAGAATTATTTACCGAAGACTGTTTATTGAATTTTATTTTTGATTCTAATAAATTGTTTTATGGAATACTATGACGTGTTGTGTAAATTGTATGCTATATTTTAATTCAATGTAAAATGTATTTTTAAGTATTTATTTATTCAATAATTAAGTGTACCTCTATACATATTATTATGCATTAACGTGTATAATGCTTAAATAAAATTACACTCGATTCATTCCTGTCGATATAAAAATAATGACTTCCAAATAAAGTATTCTCTACATGAGTGTTTACTTAATTGTTTTTCGTTTGGTTGATTGGTGAAATGCGTGAAAAATATTTCTATACAAATCCAAACATAATCTACTTTTATTTATTCAATTTATCAGATTTTTTTTTTTTTTTCATTTGTATCTCATACAATACGAGTACGATTCTCGTGTCAATTTAAATAAAAATAAAGTGTAATGTAATTATCATCGAAATGGAACATTCATTAAAATAGTGTGTTTAGTTCAATCGCTTGAAAAATATACAACGAAACACAAAGGACAAATCTGGTTAACAGCGCAAAAATAGGTCTGTTCATGAATATAGTATTATTATTTAACATTTTATGGCAAAAATAAAAAAAAATGTTCTTAGAATTTAAAAGATAAGAAATACATTGTCTGAGTATCGCGGAGAATTGCGTAAGTAGGCTTGGGATTTGTGTAAAAGGAATAACATTTAAGATTAGGCTATGCGATAAAATATAAAATTTATTTTATTTAATTTATTTATTTATTGAAGTCTTGAAATATTCATATATACACAGGGTGTTTCCGACATTTTACAGCCTGAACATTTTGTACCATTTTGTTTTTTCGTTTGTAGGAAAACAATGGTAAAAACACGTTTCCGTCAAAATCGTTATTTCTTTGCAATTCCATAAATAATGATCCTATATAGACTTGAAATTTACATCAAATTCACTAAATTTCAAGTTTTCGCCCTATTTTAATACCAAATGAGCGTAAAAAATGTCCGAAAAAAAACTCCTAATTTTGGGTTATTTATAGTACCTAGTTTTGAGTTTTGAGTTATTTAAGCCATAACATAGTAATTAGGTTTCAAGACCTGATCTGTAATCGAACATTACACAATTACCTACTATAAAAAAATCTTATTACTCGTGGTTACAATTTTTTTTATAATTATCTAGATTGGAATAGCTTTTGGATAACATTTATTATTTCGGTATAAAATAACGATCAAATAGACGTGCGTAATCCCTTTTGGTTATTTGAATATAATATTATCATTTTTTTAGACGTTTTTTTATAAGTTTTTTTTAGGTATTTTAGATTTTAGTAATTTTTGAACATTTTATATACAAGGTTAACTGTGCATTGCTCCTAGTATATACAGAGTGTATTCTTAAATATTTACATAAATAATTAAAGGATTTTTTAAAGTCAAATATATATAAATGTGAGTAAATTATTCATTGTAAACTAATGTATTATAATAATCGATAATTAACATGAAATAGAAAATAGTATGGAAAATATAATACTTATATTTTATCTTCAGCATTTGACAGTGTTTTATGAATTTAAGTTTTAAATACAAATTCATACCCAGGAGGCATCCTTAGACCAATTTTATAAAGAAAATAGGGACGACTTAAAAATATAATTCATATTAACTTTAAAAGTTTCGTTTATAAAATAGGTGTAGTATTTCAGACCGATGAATTCGAATTGAAAATGTGTGTGCTAGATACAATAGTATCTAAATACAGTTACAGAAAAGGTGAATTAATAAAAAAAATATTTATCCAAAGTGGAATTTGAACTAATAGTATTATCACAAGGTAATTTTTGGTTATTTTTCGATTTTTAAAGGAAAAGGAAGTTAAACTTTTAGACTTGATAATGTATGTTACGATTTAAAGTTCTAGTTAGATCTACTAATATTATTTTTTGGTCTATCATAATGACCTTTTTCATAGAAAAACTATTAGGAAAACCGCGTAAAACCTCTTAAGTTATAAACTAAATCACCTTTTTCTATCAAAAGATAGAAAATATTTTACATAAAACTTCCTCGTATATACAAAATATACACACAAATGTATAAACCATACATTCATTCGTCGGTTGAAAATTAGAAATATGTCTATGGAGACAATATCGTACCCCTTCATTCCTTCCTTAGGAATGACCCTAATACTACTGTTACTAGATAGTATATTTATATTTGTATTTGTTTATGAAGTAGGTATATTTATGTCAGTCTATTTCCATACTTCGTATACTCGTGCACTATATAAACAATGATTTCCGGAAGAGACATTAATGTCTTTAGTTGATAGTATTATGAAAATATATTATATTAATAACCACTTAGGTCCCTGTAGGTCTAGCTGTATCCTACCGATGTCAGAATTTATGCGTGTTCGCTATTTGTTTGGAATCGTACGTGCTTGAAGGTTTGTTTACACCAAGGATGCAAGAATGATATTTAGTACCATTGTTAGTTATATAGCTTTTACGGAAAATAAGTCTACAAGTAAATAAATAGAAATAACAGATTGTTATAGAAAATACGGGAGAAAATCATTTTGTACTACTGCGTAAGTGAGGGATGCATTGTTAAACTAAATGCATTTTAGTTCAAAGTCAGTATAATGGAATTAATAATTTAAATTTTATTTCTAATTTATTCGTTAAACTGATTTGATTTTGTGGTTAAAATCTCAACAATAAGTAATGTTCTATATATTATACGATATTAGAATACTATTGGAATTAAATAAATTATCATTAATATTGTTATTTGTATTTGTTATAAATCGCACATACGAGATTTTAAATCGATTTTATATTTATGAAAAGGATAATTTATAAAAATAATAAATGTAAAAATTTCATTTAGATTCTGGGAAAACATAAAAATGTATTGGATTTAAATCGCCTTTTTTCGTTAAAGAATTGTTCGTGTAGTAAACATACTCGAAACGTTTTATAGACTCTTGTCGATAGATTGGAAATCACAAGACATAGATGGTGTTTTAAAGAACTACATTTTAACATCGTTTACAAGATATTTGGGTTAAAACTGAATATTATACAGAATTAATTTTTTCAAATTTAATTTGACATTTATACACATTATACAATATAGTATGCCTACAAATTAACATTGGAAATCATATTTTTAAAACGACAAGATTTTTCTAGATTATTTTATGATTGAATTATAGTGAAATGTATTACAAAGTATTATTATTTTTTTAAAAATAATACCTAACCGATGTCTTCATAGTAATTACATTAATTAGGATTTATATTTAGATAAGAATATACCTAATTGAGTTTTATTTTACAAAGAATATCTACCGAATATTTATAACAAATATTAATCCCATTAAGATATTCGTGCTAATTGCAATTTTAAAAAGATATAATGAGTTATACAAGTTTTAAAATTTTGTGTCTTTTATACCTATTAAAAGCAAATATTTGAATGTTCTTGTAGTAATATTAATTGATTAGAAAATCTATAAACTCTCAAAAATATTCGACAGAAATTAATTGTAAATAATATATAATAATCGAAAATGTAATTTGTTTATGATTTTATATATTATTAAATTAACTTATTGAGATTATTTTTTTCAGAAATTCATTGGACTTATAAATTGGGTAGGAAAATATAATGAAAACATAGTTTCGTTTGTAAAATTTTTTGAAATTAAAACGTTTTAACGAGTACAAAATTTAGGTATAGATATCGGTACATTTTTTTAGTTACAACTTTGATAACTATGTATTTTTTTTGATTGAACTTTTTTTTATATAAAAAACAGTTTTCATAATTAATTTAGAACTATACGTTTTGAGTTGTATAAAATTACTTTTTCATAAAATAATATTTTTTATATAGACGTGTTGGCAACTTCAGAAGACATTATATAACTGCATATACCATCTCCGTCTATCTAACAGGAAATATAGCAAAAGTTACAGTACACAAAATAAAAATTGTGACATATACGTTACAATTAAAGTTGAAATACCTTTTACGAATTTTAAAAATAAGAACATTTTCCAGACATAGTCATATTACATTTGCAATATATTATGTAGTAAAGAAATATGAAAGAACGCCATAAGTTTTTTATTTTATTTTAAATAGAAAAACTTTTTGAAGCACAAAAAGCATAATTACAGAGAAAATAAATACTGTATTGTAAAACCAATACGTTCTTATTCCTTTCTTTCAGAATTTAAAATAAATAAATATAATATAAGCTTTTAGGAACGTTTTCCTGTTAGTTAGACAACTTCCTCTAATTTTATGTTATAAAATTATAATACAACACGAGTTCGAATTATAAGGTCAATAAATTTCTGTAGATATTAAAAATTTGGTACATAAATTTGTTAAAATATATATTACAATTACGTGACTATCGTTGTACAGTATATAATTTATGTTAAATACATATAGACTAATAAAAAAAACATGTCAATGATTTTTTTAAGTTAGATTACTCTAAAAATTGCATGTAAAATAGTTAATTTAAATATTTGTACAATTTTAATGTTTCTAAGAAATGTTACTTAAACATAATTGTTAAATATAAAAACGATAATTTATAACAAAATGATTGTATATGTTTAATATTTGAGTTACGAAAAATTTTATTCTCGAAATTTTTCCTATTCAAATTTATATTTCAATTTTAAGTGTTGTACGAAGCAAGGAATGTATTGGTTTTATAATGATGTGTTTTTATTTTATTTTTTCATGTCTGTACTTCAAATTTCTAGTAGAATGAGTTCTTCAATAGTTCATGCTTACCCATTTTAAAGTGGAAAATTTGATTTAGTTGGTACTTACACGATTTATTTTTTTGATTTCCCCATATAACATTTTATTGCATAAGAAAAGACTACCGAAAATTACAATAAAACAGTAAAAAACATTTTTTTGGCAAAATCTATTATTTTCTTATTTTCTTATTTTTTTAAATAATTTTTTTTTTGTTAGTTCTTCGTAATTCTGTAAATAATGATCCTGTAAATTTAAAATTTTTAACCAACATTTTATTTAAATACAAAATGTTTTCTGAATTTTGTCTATTTATAGAAATTTGAAATTTCGTGATATTTAATACATAAAAGAATAAAATTTAGATTTTAAGACCCGAAATGTCAATATACTCGTTAATTTAGCAATACATTATTTTATCTACGTTTAGAAATTCTTGAAAATCTTTATACACAATATTTTTTATAACTAAGAGTTTTCCGACAAAATGTATTGTTTCTGTGAAAAATCAAGACAAAGCAGTGTACGTAATCGATTTTAGGTACACTAAATTTTAGGTATTCAACTAATCTTTAAAGTTTACAGTAAAAATTCATTTTGTATTCTGATGTTTTAGATTTTATCGCACGTCTCTTTATCATTTTGCACCTGCGAGAGCCTGCGGAAACATAATGAACGTCATTTACTGAGTGTTCGTGCTTATACCTCACTTAGATACAGAAAATAACGGAGGTCCGTCCATCGATCAATCTAACATGTCAGATCACGTATCGTCTCTGTGTCGTTTCCGAAATTTTGCTGGTCTCCATAGTGGAACATGCTCTTATTCTGTCATAATATATGTCATATCATGCGTCATGCGTGACATTGGCTGAATTGTTGACAATATTTAACTGATATGTGATCTTCATGATATATAATATACATAATATGCTCGAACATATTGTCATACATATTTTATATTATATACAATCATTATATACTCTTATAAAATATGCATACAGTTAGGTAATATTACATAATAATTTACAGTTTTGGAAAGTAATGTAATATAAATTACTCATTAGTCATTACTGCAAATAAATTACGTAATTTAATTATATTTATTCATGAATAATTTCCTAAATAATTTTAACGAACATCACGCGTTTCTAGAAAATTACATATAAAATATAAATACATAATATCAATAATTGTATTTAGTTAGATTTTTTTAATAAAACACTATTTATTTCTGGGTTCTACATTTCGATTTCAGTGTTCTAGGTTTTTTTTTTGTCAATTGCCTTAATGCGATAAATAATTAAATAAAAAAGTTCGTCATAAATAAATACTTAAATTGGCTTTATATTTGTTTTTCAATCTTTTCGGGTGTTCTTTTCTTGAAAAAAAATCAGAATATTCAAAATGATTTCGTTTTCTTTTCATTCACAACCTACCAAAATTTATTCTTTCAAAATGGATTATTGCTTTTAAAGGTAATTTTTTAAATTTGTGATTCTGTACGACTACGACTACGACTATACTATTTGCTGAATTTCACACCTACAAATTTTTAATGAAACACTTGCAATAGCATTTTACATTCTTTTCAACTTACAAATATGTTAGAAACATGAAACAAAAAAAAAAAAGAATGATTGCTAATAATATTGTCTAGAGATCTACGAAGCCTTTTTTTCGATATATTCATTTTTTTAATATTTATAGTCATTGAAAAAAAAAATAATAAAAAAATAGATTTTTCAACAACTTATAAAACGTGTAGAAATGCATATATCAAAAATTGGCTAAATAATTAGCTGCTAGATAATTTTGTTTTTTATAATTTATTTTTTACTTCATCTTTCTACGATATTGTCAAGTTGTAAAAATGAAAAATGCATAATCATATTTTTTAACAAATATTTCACTTACACAATAATAAAAAATGGTATTGACAAAAAGACTATTAGATTTTGAGCGTAGCGAGGAAGCTTATGGTTTTACAATGATGTTTATTTATTTATTTATTTATTTATTAATTTTTTTTTTTCTGTAAACACTTTTTCTACCAGAAGGAGTGCTCCGATCTTTACACTCATAACCGGTTTCCGGTAGCAAATTGCATCTAGTTGATAATTTTAAGAGGTCATTTTTCGATTTTCATAATAGTTTTTTAATGCGTAAGCAAAAACTACCAAAAAATTACGAAAAATACGATTTTGTAAAATCGAGAATTTTAATTTCGTCGTAATTTCGAAAA